>JAFBMS010001070.1:0-48863 GCA_019788955.1 Albula glossodonta | reverse complement strand
TTCGGGTTTTGCCAGAGGCCATTTGGCAGGCCACTACACACCATAGTGTAATGGTTATGGAACTGGCTTGTCAGAGGTTGCGGGTTCAATTCCCAGGTGGGAAACTGCTGCTGTGCCCTGAAGCAATGAACATAATATGAACTACCTCAGTAAATACCCTATATATGGCTAACCATTCCAGATGAAACGTGAAGGTACTGAATAAAAGCATCTACCAAATAACCATATGCAAATATAGAAATGGGTAGGGATATGTTCTAATTTAGCTGTTGTATAAATGAAGTGAGCTGATCTGCATGTGTATGTTAATGACCAGCAGGTCCATAATGGATGGAGTAGGCTGGTGAAAGGTCATCAGATTGTGGATAACTGCTGGGCTGACTGACAGCTGCTCATGCCTCTTTGGCCAGGAGCGGGGCCCCTAATGGTTTCCGTGTCTGATGATCAGAAGAGACTCACCAGGGACCCCCATCACAACTTCCCTCCTCCTAGAGCTAATGGCGGCCTGGCCTGGGATGGAAGTGGATGGTAAAGAAGCGCCCAAGGGGGTGGGAGTTGCTGATGGCAAACCCTTATTCTGCTGTATAAACATGTCTCATTATTAAGTCCTCTAACCCTTTGCATATGTACTACAGTCGTGTTTCATTAAAGTCGTGTGTCAAAGCAGGATGAGCAAAAGGTGTTCTCGGTTTTGATCCCACCCTTCCCCCTCTTTCTACCACCTCTCCGGTCCCTCGACATACCTCTGAACATAGTGAACTGGTTCATTAACCAATCAGGGAGCCCAGATGGATTCTTCATACCTACTGGTCGCCCCTACTGTTTTCCGGCATTGTGTGAACTTTTCCCTTAATGAAATGATTTTCATCTGACTTTTGCTTTTGCTGGGGTAAGAAACAACAACAAACAAAGAGAGACACAGAGAAAAACAATCAAATGAAAGGAATTGATAAGAGAGGCATCAATTGAAATCTAGTGATCAAGACCAGGTTCTTCCTTTGCTCTAGTGGTTCCAAACTGAAATTTCTGTGGAAAGAAAGGGTAAGCATTACAGAAGATAGCATGTTTTTTCCTCCTCACTGCTTGATTGACACCCATGAAATACCTTTAATTACAAAACTATGAAAAGACAGGCCTAGCAAATTCAACATAACCTTATTTCCTAAGAGTGGACAGAAACATCTACACAAATTAGATGAGAGAGCTGCTGTCCTTTCCTCAGTTTTGGTTACATCCACATTTGGTAGCCTCAATGTCTTTGAAAGCTTGTCTGAACAGGTAACTTTTCTGGCCTAAGCTTCTGGCAATCTGATTACTACCCACAGGTTTCTGATGGTGATTTTGGTTGGCTGGGGCACTTTATGATTTCACCCATATTACCCAAACCAGTCATTTGCAATTGGTCTGATGTGCCAACAGACAACTAGCTTAGTGGCCAGGAACATCTCTGAAAGCTATCATACTTCATCAAATAAAGAAGGTACTAAGGCCTAAGAAGTGTGGCTAATGATTTGAGGTTTAAATTAAACTCTATCCAGAAGAGTTAAGCCATACTCTGATCACACACACCCAGAAACTAGGTCTGAATTCAGAGTATTTAAAAATTAGTCATAAAATAATAAAGAAGAGTGTAGAATTTGTCCCTCTAAGAGCCCGGTTCTGAGAGGCCTACTCTCACCCCCCATCCTGCACTGACACACACAGAGGGAGCCAGGACCCCACAGTGAATACATCCCCAGTGGCCCCATCAGATTAGGGGAAATGGTTCTCACCAGGTGAGGCTCAGCGGGAGCTCTCTAATGAGTTATTAAATCATGTTTTTTCAAATAAATAAAATAAATAAATGCACATAAGGATATTTTACAAGCATGGGGAAACATAGTTGATTGGCAGATGGATTTTTGCTGCTGTTTGATGAGGAGGAGTTTTGCCATAAAACCCCATTTGTTCGGTAAGAACAACAATCATTGTGGTTTTCAAAACATGTTACCAAGCTCTTTAGCTCTTTGTTATCTTTCATCTGATGAATATTCATGGAAGGGGGGGGGGGGGGGGGGGGGGGGGGGGGGGGGGGGGAGGAGCCCAGCCAGTGTAAGTGAGAGGATATGGAGAGGTAGTTTAGGAGACAGAGCTGAGAGTTTATCAGGACTGCCTGCTTTTCCCAGTATTTGCCTGTTATTGAATTCTGTTTTTAGGGCTTACACTGCATATATTGATTTATTTATTACTTAATTATTTAGTTTCCTTGACAGGTTAATTATTAGGTTCCCAGTCAAATCTTATGTTTTCACATTTCTGGTCTCTCTGAGACTATACTTCCTCCCTCTAGGGTATTACCGCACTTCGAACCTGATCTATGCACTTGTCTTGGTGCTGTAACTTAGTGTGGATAAGACAGTCTGACAAATGAATGCAATGTACTGACTGCATGTAATGTAATATAATGTCTACATGCATAGAATGAAGAGAAATTTTATACACGTCCTTCATACCTTTTTATTTGTTGTAAATATGTTTGCAGTTATTAAGTCAGGTCTCAACTCTCTTGAATACTTTATATGTAGTGTGTTTGCATGTATGCTTCTTTTGCAATACTAGTATTGTGGACCTTCTTCTCACTTGAATTCACTACTTCTCACTTATTCAGAGACAGAGACAGAAAGGGACACATGGATGGGTAAGACACAGTGAAACGTGGAGAAGGGGAAACAAGGGGCTGAAAGGGGAGAGAAGAAAGGAGAGAGAGGTGGGAAAGAGTTGAAGATGGGGTTATATAGGGGGAGAGGTGAAAAAAAAGTGAGAGAGCGGGGTGGAAAAGATGAAAAGGGAGGGAGAGAGAATAGATGAGAGAGTGGATGTAAGGTTATGCCTTCTCTCCATACAGGTCATCCCCTTGCCTTGCTTCCAAATGAATGTGAGTCACAGGTGCTCTTTGCAGATAGCATTAGCTTGTCTGTAAATGTTTTCTCCCTTTTTTAATAAATCTGCAATCAGCCTGAAGAGGTGGGGATGTCTGAAGGTTAATTGGACGCAGGTTGTGTGGAAATGTCACTGGTAATATGAGGCTGTGCTCACTGATTGGCTTTAAATACAGGATTGCCCTCCCTCATCACCGGGGCCACTGGCATAAACTCCCCTGATCCACACCACTGCCATGACACTCCCTGCCTCCTGGAACAAAAGCATTAGAACTGTTGTGTGTGTGTTTGTTGTGTGTGCGTGTGTGTGTGTGTGTGAGAGAGAGAGAGAGACAGAGAGAGAGAGAGGGAAAGAGTATGTGTGTGTGTGAAAGTTTATATATGTGTGTGTGCTTGTATGTGTGTGTGAGAGAGAGAGAATGTATGTGTATGAAAGTGTATGTGTACCTGTGTGTGTGTGTGTGTGAGTGTGTTTGCGTGTGAATGAGAGAGTATGTGTGTGTGCGAATGTGTATGTGTGGCTGTGTGAGTGTGTGTGTGTATGTGTGTGTGAGAGAGAGACAGAGAGAGACAGAGAGGAAAATAGAAAGACACAGCAGAATGAGTGGAGAGACAGGAGTTGTGAGGGAGGCAATGAGATATGCATTCCTACTCCAAATAGATTGGTGTTTAAGAAATTATTTAGGCTTTCTCTAAACTATAAGACTGTTAGTCACACTGTCAAAGGTACTCACAAACACAGACATACACACTATTACACACATATTCTCATATATGGACTCACATGCACATTAATACATTCATACACCCACACATAAACACATGCACACACAGTAGCACCATTGTAGGTGCACAAAAGCATGCACACACACACACACACACACATACACACGCACACACACAAGTATAGTACATATGCACACACGGTAAAATCTTCAATGTTAAATCAACTCAGGCAGATATCATGTTACTCACATGGAGTACATTTGACTCCCATCAGACTCATAAACAGTTGGATTTAAGTGGTCTCTTGAGTCTGCACAAACAGACACACACATTCACACACACTCATGTGAGCACACTCTCCTACCCAACACTACGGCTGCCTTCTGCAGCATATTGACACAGACGCAATAGCCCTAGGTAAATAAAGGGTGAGACAGGAGCAGTGAATTAATGGAATCGATGGGCCTGAAACACCTCTTCATGGCAGTAATCCTGAGCTTTAATTAGCCAATCAGTCGCTTGTCTTGCTAAAGCAACCATGGGGCTCAAAAAAGTCAATCTCAGTTGCCCAGATTAAAACCAAGATCACAGATGGCAAATACCATCCTATAGTATTCTTTGTCCCCAAATATTAGCACTAAACCCTGGGCATGAAAGACTTCAAGCACACACCAAATGGTGATGGTTGAATTTATCTTAGGTGGAGCTACACTCAGCTGTCAATCAATGACTTGCTTGAATCAAATCATAAATGTTTTTCTATCAACAGCCAATGTAATAATTGGTTGAGTTACTGATTTCTTCTTATTTTTGGTTAATTGAAACCTCACCCACACACATCAGTGTATGGCTGCTTGTTTTGTAGTTCACCTTCAAAAGAGCTAAAACTTTACCATGTTGTTACTTTTGAGGAATTTAACAACATGATAAATTCACAGTGGAAACTAAACTTTTTATGAACTTTGCCAACCCTTTTTAATACTGCCTTGTTATTTTTATGCATGCCATCAGGGCTGTTGTGTAGAAGTGATTCTGATCTCAGCATGTTCTTACTTGTTTAAACAGAGGTTAAATAATAACAAATACATATCTAAAATCCATTTTCTATCTTGTCTAATCGTGGAGAAAAGATTGCGTTAACCCCCTCCACAGTATTGCTGTTGCAGGATGGAGACCTACTGGAATAAACACAAGAAATTTTTGAAAGAAATATGAACACGGGTGAATGGCGGCCATTAGTTTGAATACTGATGCAATTGTTTTCCTGTAATTTTCTGGGGCACTCGGTCTCATGTTGCATTATGTAGACGATAATTAGATGTAATTACACTCTAATTGCATAATTAGGCAGAAAACAATTATAGCATCTAAAATAAAGGAAAAATGTGTAAGTGTAACCCTTGGAACACTCAATAGCATGGTAGTCACTGAGGTAGATGCATTCTATAGACCGGTGGAAAAATCCTGAGTCTAGATTTACTGAATGGACCTGTTTTTGTACTTTGTAAATTTTTTTCTGGGGTTTCTTATGACAAGGTTATTATTCTGGAACATCCTTTACTTCAAAAAATGTCACAAAATAGTTCCTAAAGTAAAGGTGCTTATGTGTAATGTGACTGCAAGTAGCTCCTAAGTGAACTGAAGTTGCCTTGTTCACTCATAAGCTATGGTGTCATCCAATGGTCCAGATGACATCATAATAAATGCGTAATATGACATCATAAATACATATGTTCTAGTAGCCACTGGATGGGAGCATGCAAGTGTGAGGACCAAGTATTTACAGTGTGGATAGAACCAAAAGTCCAGTAAGATGTGAAGGGTGAAGTGTTCACAGCATTCTCCTCTTGAATGAGTACGAGAGGTGTTCTGGGGTGGACCAATAGGTTCATTTCAGGTTGAGAAAAACTGAGGGGAAAATGGAATAAGGGAAAAAGTCCCCAGGGTGAAACTTCATCATATCCCAAAGCTGAACCCCAGTACCAAGCCCTATAATCACCGTTAAAAGCGCTCTCCAAACTGGCACCTTTGCATGACCGTTATTTCTCTTCATTTCACCTCACGGTGTGACTGCAGGGCAGTTTTGGATAAGAACCAACAAATACTTAAATTACCTTGTGTTTGAGAGATGGTCTGATGATGGCTGTACTCAGATGACAAGCGTAAAGTAAAAATGGAAAATGAAATGGTTCTGAGACAGCACCGCTTGCCTTGCTTGGCTGGCTTAATACATCCACTCAAAACTGTCGTGGAGCTGCCATGAATGGGCTGTGTGGCAGTACTTGATAGAGCAGATTAGCTCCACCCATTTCTGGGTTCCTGAAGCCTCACTCTCCCTCCACCACCATTACCCAGCTGCCTCCTTCTGACCCAGATCTGTCACCGTGGAAACAGATATCTGGAGGTGCAAGCGATGGTGAGAGGAGACATGCCGAATCACACTGGCCACCAACCCCCCGTAATGGTTTCTGTCAGAGACAGATACATGGGGGGTGGGGGAGGAGGATGTTTCAGTGAGGCTGCAGGTTCGAGAGAGAAACTTGAACCTGCTTCTCTTTATTAGACTAATGTTCACACTTTTCACTCCTGTCAAGGCAGCTGTCACACAGTTTTTTTTTTTGGTGCTTCATGAAGGAAAAAGAGAGAGGAAGAGATAGAGAGAGAAGGAGGATGGGATTTCAGCTGAAACCCCACTGCTCTTACCTTGGGGTCAGCTCTTGAAAGGCAGAACAAAAGTAATGAAGATAATCCACAGAGGAAAAGAAAAAACATAAAAGTTATATTTGCCCTAAAACGGAACTAAAGGGTAAATACTTTATTCTGAAGTTGAGAGTTCTTGACCAGGGTAGAACTAATCAAGTGACAAAAATGGTAACTTGGCTTTCTGCTTCTTACCTTCAAAAAACAGAACATTCTGCTTTACAAACCTGCTCAACAAAATATCAACAGTATAATCAGCCAATACATGTAAATGTATTGTTGCCTACACTTCTCTCCTGAATACATAAACTTGCTCTGCAAACCAAAAACTCAGCACATGGCTGTATATAATAGCTTACTGTTATTAGTCAAGAATGTGATCTGTAACTCAAAGCAGCAAAATTAAGTTTATTTTTGAGAAACGTAACTATTTATTCAGTTTCTGAGTAAATATTACTCAGCTGCAGCAAACATCTTCCTTTCACATAAATGTGTAGAGTCTGAGTGACATGTTCATCCAGTTCAGGGAACTGTGCCTCCAGGACATTAGAGAAACACTGACACTGTGACATCTGCTTTCCCTGTGGTGACACGCTTTGGCCCTTCAGGGTAGTGTTCAGCTATTCTATGGGGAGAAGGATGCCACAGACAGTGTATGTAACAAATATACTACAGTGCAGTGTGTGAGTTGTTGTTTTGGGAGACTTCAACATCCACCTGGAAGCCTCCCAGTCTGCCGCCTTCCTTCCGTTACTCCACTCCTTCGATCTCTCCCTGCTGCACTCCCCTCCGACCCACAAGTGCGGCAATGTTCTTGACCTCGTCATCTTGAGGAACTGCTCATCCTCGGACCTCACGGTGACCCCTCTACATCGGTCAGACCACCATTTCATTTCCTTCTCCCTTTCTCTTACTTCCCATCCTGCATCCCCTCCACCCTCCCCCTGTGTTACGGTCCGCCGTAACATCCGCTCTGTTTCACCCTCTTCTCTTGCCTCCAAAGTCACTGCTTCCCTTCAACCCCTCGACTCCTTCTCCAATCTTCCCACTGACTCTGCAACTTCCACTCTGCTTTCCTCCCTCTCTTCAGCACTTGACACTCTATGTCCTCTTGTTTCCAAACCAGCACGCACATCTCCTCCCAGTCCGTGGATGTCTGAGGTCCTCCGTGCCAACAGGGCCAGACTACGGGCAGCGGAGAGGAAGTGGAAGAAATCCAGGGCCCCATCTGACCTGTCTACCTACCAGTCTCTCCTAGCAACTTTTTCCTCTTCGGTTACCTCTGCCAAAGCCATTTACTACCAATCCAAAATCCAGAATTCTACCTCTAACCCCCGTCAACTGTTCTCTATTTTTTCTTCTCTCCTCAGCACCCCTCCTCCCCCACCACAGTCCTCCTTCTCTGCGGACGACTTCGCAGTTTTCTTTGATGAGAAGATCGCTGGCATCCGCAGATCCTTTAACACCACCTCCACCCATCCTCGCTCCCTTCTCCCCTCACCCTCTCCTTGTTTCTCTACTTTCTCTCCTCTCTCTGCTGCTGATGTCTCTCAGCTCCTGCTCTCCCACAGTCCTACTACCTGTGCTCTTGACCCTATTCCCTCCTCTCTCCTCCAGGCCATCACACCAGACATCCTTCCATTCGTCACCTCCCTTGTGAACTCCTCCTTGTCTTCTGGATGCTTCCCCTCTTCATTCAAGCGAGCCCATGTCTCCCCGCTGCTGAAGAAGCCCACTCTGGACCCATCCGTCATTCACAACTACCGTCCTGTCTCTCTTCTCCCTTTTCTTTCTAAAACCCTTGAACGAGCTGTCTCCAAACAACTATCTTCTTTCTTTTCACAGAACAATCTGCTGGACCCCCATCAGTCCGGCTTCAGACCTGGCCACTCGACAGAGACAGCATTGCTGTCTGTCAGTGAGTCTCTTCATGCTGCGCGGGCAGCCTCTCTCTCTTCCGTCCTGATTCTCCTTGACCTTTCTGCTGCCTTTGACACGGTCGACCATCCCATCCTCCTGTCCTCCCTGGCAGCACTGGGGATCTGCGGCACAGCCCTCGACTGGATTGAGTCCTACCTCTCCGGTCGCTCCTTCCAGGTTGCCTGGGCTGGTGCGGTATCGCCACCTCGCCCCCTGGTCACGGGTGTTCCTCAAGGCTCCGTCCTTGGTCCCCTCCTCTTCTCCCTCTATACTCGTTCTCTTGGCTCTGTAATCTCTGCTCATGGTCTATCTTACCACTGCTATGCTGATGATACTCAACTCTACCTCTCCTTCTCTCCGTCAGACACACAGGTTTCTGCTCGCATCTCGGCTTGCCTGAGGGATGTCCAGAGCTGGATGGATAAACACCATCTTAAGCTCAACCCAGGCAAGACCGAGCTGCTCTTCTTTCCTGCTCCTTCCTCTCCCATCTTGGACTTCTCCATCTCGCTTGGGGACACCCTGGTTTCGTCCTCATCCTGTGCGAAGAACCTCGGAGTGGTGATCGACAACAGGCTGTCACACTCCGAGAACATCGCGGCAGTGAGTCGGGCGTGCAGGTTCTTTCTGTACAACATCCGAAGAATCCGCCCCTTCCTCACCACCTACTCTACTCAGCTTCTGGTCCAAGCAATGGTTCTGTCCCGCTTGGATTACTGCAACTCCCTTCTTGCAGGTCTTCCAGCGTCCGCCATCAGACCCCTGCAGCTCATCCAGAATGCTGCAGCCCGTCTGATCTACAACCTTCCTAGAGACACTCATGTGACCCCCTTGCTGACTGCCCTCCACTGGCTGCCTGTTATCGCTCGCATCAAATTTAAAACTTTGGTGCTAGCATACCAGGCTGTTAAGGGGACAGCTCCAGCTTACCTCCAGACGATCGTCAGACCCTACACCCCTGCCAGACCCCTCCGTTCTGCCACCTCTGGTCGCCTGAGGCAGCCCCCTCTCCGCTCCTGCACTTCCAGGTCACGTCTGCTGTCTGTCCTGGCCCCCCGGTGGTGGAATGATCTTCCCGTGGAGGTCAGAACAGCAGAGACATTGGCCATCTTCAAGCGCAGACTGAAGACTCACCTCTTCAGGCTGCACCTCTCCCCTCCCCTCCCTTGCTCTTTGTAATGTGTCTATTCCTATTTGCACTTATCTGTGATTGTTTTTAAAACTATGCTCTTAATTTGTGATTGTTTTTAACTAGGTTGTTTAGCAAGTTTGTAGTCTCTAGGGGAGTCCTGATCTATTCGATCACCTTGGCACTTGGGACTTTACCCCTCTCTAGGTTTATCTTCGCACTTTTTGTACTGTTCTTATGCACTTTGCCTTGTAAGTCGCTCTGGATAAGAGCGTCTAACAAATGCCCATAATGTAATGTAATGTAATGTAATTGCACAATTTTCATTCAGGGTTGTACTCTGATTTTTGACTCCACAGGTTCGTTAGAGAGTGCCCTGTACGTGCCCTGACATTGGTTCCTGGAATATTTAAATTGGTTCCTGGTCAAGACACAGGTTGCAAGGTCAGGTAGTAGAGGCAGAGTCCCTTGGTGTGGCCAAGACCAGGCTTGATGCAGTACTGGATACTATTAAGCTTGTAGGTAAATGGTGATTCTAGTTGATCTGAATGGACATCTGTCATTTGTCATGAATGGAAATCTTGTCATTTTACGTTCTTATTTTCTTTTATAGTGCAGTGGTGAATCCTGGGACACACCTGGGGCACCTGGGAATTTGAGTCCATATTCCTGGATAAAGCCGGACAACCACTTCAACACTGTGGGTTGAATTGATAGCACAGTATGATTTGGGTGTGAAAAAATGTGTCTGCCTCGATTTTCATGCTACGTTTCATTTTTGGCTGTGTTGCTTGCTGAGGCCACACCATTGGGGACACTGCAGAAAAAAAGAGAAACAGTACTATTGGCAATACACACTGAACAGGTGGTACAGATATGAGCCAAATGTGACAATTACAATTGCAGACATTTTCTTTGGTTCATCTATAAATACATGCTTGGACACAGCCACAGAATGCCCTGAATTTACAGTGACTCAGAATCCTGGGCCATTGCAGTCATTAAATATTATATTATATCAGAATTGTATCCAGAACATTTATATATTCAGATACCAGTTTGGGATACTGCACCTAGCATACTACTGACCCTGTTGAGCTACTGAAGATATTCATCATAATCTATGATACATGTTTATATATCTTAAAGCAATTAGCATAAGGCACTTGTATCTTATCAAAAAGATCATTGATGTGATTTCCTTTGACAGACATGGTCTAGATGGGGAGATGAATAACTAAAAAGGTATATTATTTGATGAGTCAAAAACATCTTCAATCACAAATATCTCTCAGTTAACATTTTCAGAGAATGGCATTCTCATGAATAATATAGCCGTATTAACATAAGAGAATTCATTCACTGCACAGAATCCCGCTCCTCACTTATTAAAGTCCAATTTGGCCTTATTAATAATGGAAACACCTTTGACTTTCTAATATCCAGATTAGGCGGAATTGCGAAATACATACATAATTTATTAACAGCATGTAATTTGAAGCTGTTATGAGCTTCACTGTGTCACCAAACCTCCTTCTCCCCATCTACAACTATCTCCATTTTAATAAGCACGCTCCTCTTTCCCTTAGAAAGTCAAGGCCTGAGTTGGAAATGCCTGTGTCACTTAAGGACAGAGGATTCTGTAATGACAGAATGACCCTATGAAAACGCTTAGTGCATCAGTTAGCTGCAGTCTTGCTTACTTGAAAGTGAACATCAACATAATTACAAAGCTGATCACGTGTTGTGAGAGAATCACAAGTCCTTCTTACTCTGAGACCGGCTTGACATTTCCCAATTCCTCTTGACTCTCAACTGTCATGTAGGTTAAAAAAGGCTTTCGGTCTAATAGCTCAAGCATCCTCACTAATCCAAACCTGAAAAAAACAAAGAGAATGTTAGAAATCATCTTCAGTTTGAAGAGCCTTGTGGTTCAACATCTAATTTACACATCTTAGAGACAGAGCACTGACCTCATCTTTATTTGCCTGTCAGATGAAACCTTCATCATCGTCTTTGTTTGTTTATCCTGTCTGGATGTGCAGAGGCTTTGATATTCTATTACAGGAGGAGAAGATGAAGATGTCACCCCTGTTTTGCTGAAATATATTGCCTTAGTTTCTCATCATTCACATGACAAGCCAATAAATATAGAGAAACTGTGAATACACTTTTCCCCTTTACATTAATGTGCAGGGGCAATGACTCAATCAACATTTGTCCTTATTGTTGACTTGTGATTAAACCCAAGTGTCCTTTTATCCTCACCAAAACTGTTTGTACTTGTGATAATTACCATGATTAACTCACCAACTCACCGAGCTGTTCATGTGGAAAATAACACTCAATATGAACATCAGGAGGTAAAACTAAGGGCATAAGTTCATTTAATCCTCATCAAGGTTTGTAAGAGACCCTCATGTCATTGTGACCATAATGGTAACACTGCATCACAATGGAGATGTTACTGGAGCATTGTGTATTAGCTGGGTTTTTTGTGAGCCGGTGTTTTAACAGCCTGATAAAAGCATGCCACTCAAATGGCACATTCACTGTGAAAACGTTCCAGGAGATGATTCACTCCAGGTTTACTTTAGTGAGCTTTAAATGACTCACTAAAGAGCCCTTAGGACCCTTCTAAATGTATACTTTTATATGGTGATTCAAGGAAAGAGTGCTCTTGAGACAGTATAAATATCTTAAGTTTTACTTTTTAATGGTTACTGAGAGATACACTAGAGACATGTTCCTCTGGAGCATGTATTTCAGTGAACTGAATGAATACGTTTGGTTCTCACTCAATTTTTAAAGTACCTACTTAATTATCAATGTTATCAATTTACAGGTTGCTTATTTTTCCAAAGACAGGGCATTGTACACTAAACTTGAATTATATATGATAGCAGCATCCTGCGCTTTGCCTCAAACCTAGCTCTCTCCTGTGTTCAAGTCTTGCAAAGGTTTTTAAGCATTTAGTACGTTTTAAAAGTTTATGGGCTGCTGTACAGTGCAAATGGGCTGCAGTGTAGAATAATGGTTAAGGTGAACAGTGCTTGGAAATCAGAGGTTGCAGGTTCATGTCCCACAAAAGGGCATTGACATTGAACAAAATTACTTCACCTGAAGGGTAGCGTACACATCTGGCTGTGTAAGTGGATGGCATGTAGATGTGTAAACTGTGCAAGCATAGTGTGTTGATGTGTAAACTTAACAAGCATGGTGTGTAGGTGTGTAAACTGGACAAGCATGGTGTGTAGATGTGTAAACTGGACAAGCATGGTGTGTAGATGTGTAAACTGGACAAGCATGGTGTGTAGATGTGTAAACTGGACAAGCATGGTGTGTAGGTGTGTAAACTGTTCAAGCTGCTCTGGATAAAAGCATCTGTTTAATGCCTAAAATTAAAAAAAAAATTAAAAATGTTAATATATTGGTGGTTAAAACAGAATGGAACCATCATATCATAGAGGATCAGTACATTAAAGGCTGACCTTGGTGCTCAGAAATAGAACCATGCTTGATGAAGAACAGAAACAGGCTTTTAAAGGTGGGTGGGTGCCGTCTGTCTCTATCTGAGAATTAGGTTTCGGTCTCGCATGGTGCCGAGAAGCTGCACAGTCTGATTCTCACTGTTGGATAAAAGAGAATTTTACAGGCTTCCTAGGACAGGTGACAGGTAACAGTGACAGGTGGCAGATGAGTGATACTGAAATAAGTGATACTGGCCTCTCTGGACATTTCCATCATGACGCTGTCTGTGTCCTTCACAGAGCAAAGCACGGAGAAAGAGTTCAGTCAAGAAAGCCACTTTCAGGGGAAAAAAATATGTATATATATTATCAGAAAGTTATTTTTTATTAAATAAAAAATGACATGTGCAGATATATGAGAGACATGCACAAGTACCTCCCCTTCAATTACCCTTCATAGGTATAGAAAAAATAATAACTGTTGGTAGTAGCTGATGACCAGAAACAAGAGACTGAAAGTCCTGTATAAGCAAAACAACAGCTGACAGCACAGGATGCCAACAACAGATCAGATGGGAATTCCTGAGCTTGACTGTAGGATATTATGTTAAACATTAAGTGTATATCTAATAATCATAAAAAAACAGTGAAGCCCCTCACAATACCTGCAGTACTGTGCTTTGATGGCCTACTACTAAAACAACCACCACCGCTACTACTACACCTACCACTAATAGTAATAGTAATAGTAATAATATATGAACCAGTGTGTACAAAGCATCATGGGTAATAATAAAATCACCAACTGAAATGCACCACTGAAGAGCAAAGAGGCAGTACCACAGACAGTTCTGAGCTGCCTGTCTGAGGCTTTCACACCCACAGTGACCCTGACTGGGCGATTTATGTACAAGATTTAGAGGAGGCTGCTCTTACCTATTTTGCCCGTAAAAAGCTGGTGTAAAATACAGTCCAATATAATCAATATGTTTTAATCTAATTGGTAATGTTGATTTTATGGATAATTGTTAGACTCCCCCGTACTTTCAATTTAGTGAGTTGTAACCATGTTCCTCTAGAGGATACTTCTCAGGAACTATGCTTTAACTGCAGTGTTATAGAATGGCTTTTCAGCTTGATGCCCAGTAATTGTTATTCTGGCTTGTCTTAAGTTGTAGTCATTCTTGTTTCTTCTGCGCAATGTATTTAATGTACCATGAAATGTTTGCCTTTGTAAGTTGTTCTAGATGACGAGGTCTAAGAAATAAATCAACAAAAATAATGTACAATGCCACATTTTGCCTTAAGAATATTGTACTGAACTATTCATGAAATGTGTAACAACTTAATTAAAATGACAAAATGTCTCTCAAAAGAAATTCAATGCTTTATGAAGAATGAGATAAGAAACTTGTAATACAGAATGTATATGTTTCTTGATTTAAAATCGAGACTCCGCATAACGGAGAACTCTCAGCTCCTAATACAAAGTTATTTCCAATCAGAGTAAAACAGAGACATGTTTATTGACTGGTAAACTCATTCTGTCACCTAGAATGAGTTCCATGCAGACAACCATGTAGACACAGTGATTCGAACCAATCGTGTTTTTCGGTGGAGGACACAATCTGATTGGTTCAGACAAGCCTGTGATTGACAGCTCTATCTGTTATGGAGTTCATGAAATATCTTTTCCGTCAGTAGGTACATCAACGTCCACCATCTGTCACTGAGACTAAAAGATCACAAAAATGAAAGTGAGTCAGTAACAATAACAGGACAAAATCCACATCAGGACTGGATATCAGGTGTATGTTTGTATTAAGTAAATGTTATGATGGAAATTTCCATAAAAATTTGGCCCAAACAAACACATTGTAATTCTGAGATGAATCACAACATCTTTCCTTTTAGATTTAACCATAATACTCTTCAGTAACATCTGATTGTCATCATCATGTTCCTCGGTAGACCAGAAAAAAAAAAAAAATAAAACAATGAAAAAATGAAATAAAATCACATCTGTAGCACTGAATGTCATCTAACAGCCATTCGGACAGCATCTGGTGTAATTTGAAATTCATTTCTGGTTTCTGACTATATCGCGGAGTAATTTCACTGTGTTCAAACAATTCAAGGCGGGGGTCGTTCCCCGCGCAGCCTGTCAACTTTCCACTTCATTAGAGAATCTCTCGCTGGTTATGCTTGTGTGTACTTCTGCGGCTCAGGTAATTGTTTTCTTCCTTCTCCAATCTCAGCCAATTTGCAAGCCCCGTTTTCCTTGGTGTAATGGAGAGAACGGGGGAAAAGACATAAATTCACAAACACACACACATACGCACACACACACCTCACACACACATGCTCAGACACACACACACACACACACACACACACACACAGAGCTTTCATTCACTCTCCATTAATGGTGTAAAACGATACGTTCCCCCACCCAGTTTCATGGTGACACCTGTCAAGTGAAAAATGTAGTGCTCGCTAAGACAGGCTAAAATGAATTAAAATGAGAATAAATGGCGGAACTGAAAAATACAGAGAAAGTGACAGAGGAACTCATAGGTAAGGCAAATATGAATTAAAACAGCTGAAAATTAATGCTGGATTGGGGCAGAGGCCCTTCTGCATCTGCCTGTTCTTGTGTCCCATACTCCAGGCCTCTCCGCAATGATTTTCTCTTCTCTACTCCATTTCTATTTCATTTCAGCACTCCATTACTCATTTTTCTCCATTCTCTTCCTGTTCCCATTCCTGATTCTCTCTCTCTTTCTCTGTATGTCTCTTTCTCTTTCACCACTCAACATAGCATGTTTCATTGACAGGATCAGTAGATTCTATATTTATTGATGTTATATTTTTTAAACAACATTTCCCACCCATTAAGAATGTCGATTTGTATTCGAAGTGTGGCTATCCTGTGAAATTGATGTTACCTATCATATATTGGGTCAAATGTGGATTTCTTCCAGTCAAGACTTTCAGATGCTTGGTCCATCCTCTGTGCAGTCTGACTGCAGGTCACTGCCGATTCATCTGGTCACACTGCAGGACTATGCTATATGTGCAGCTGCTGCAGGCTGACAGCAGGCAGCCCATTGGATGCAGGACTGTCACTGTCCTTCCCTGAGTGAAGCGACAGCCAATCACATCTTGCCACATGGGACTTTATTGTCAGCAGCACTGTAACATAATTGTTAGAGAACTGAGCTTGCAAGTCAGAGCATGCAGGTTCAATTCCAAAAGATGGGGCAGTGTCATTGTACCCATGAGGATGGTACTTAACCTAAAATTCCTAAATTAAAATTATCCAGCTGTGTAAATAGATTTTGAGTACAAAAATGCAAATTTTGTAAGTAGCTTTGCATACAGGTATCTACTAAAAGCCTGAAATTGTATATACTATATATAATACTCCTGCAATTTACAGTAACTGTGATCTGATAAACTTACTTACTTGTAAATAACAGTGCTGGTGTTGTGCATATAGCAATGAAGTGCGTAATCTGGTGTGAATTTCAGTGGGTAATATATTTTACACTGCAGTAACCTCACCACCCACTTCAACCATCCCATGATGCATCAGAGGGTCCTGTTGAGAAACGCTGTAGGTGTAACCACCACCTATGATCAAAAAACATGGCTCAATCTTAATGTTATAAATGCTAACACACCAGAGCAGGTGGTGGGTGGGGTGGGGTGGGGTGAGGTTTTGGGGGCTATCAGTAATTGAGTGTGCTGCCATCTCCTGGGACCTGGGTTCTAAATTCACCTTTTTACAAATATGTCCCACAGTTGCACCACACATTGTTTGGCATCCAGAATGCAAATGTCTGCAAAATCGCTGTGGTCTCTCTCTCTCTCTCTCTCTCTCTCTCTCTCTCCCACTCTTTCTCTTCATGCTGTTGACATGAGCTGTCAGCTCGACGCAGTCACCACAGAATGTTGATTGAGGAATAGTGGCGGTGATGTGCATCGGGCTTTGAAGGAGCCGCACCCTTAATTGTCCCTTCACAGGGGGTCCACGTCTTCCTCGCACACTCAAGTTGGCCCTGTTTTTTTCCCCTTCTGCGTTGTCCCCTTTTATTTCGGGGGCCAGCGGGAGTAAGGGGGTGGTGGGGATTTGTCAAACATGTCAGACTGATGGAGTTTCTATATCACTCTGCATCAAGCCCGCCTCCCCCGCCGAGCTCGTCAAACGAAGAGGGAAATATTTTTCCAATTTCATCACTCCCACGCTCACGCCTGGCTCGCACATCTTTGAGAAATGATTCTGTTTCCTTAGCCTTTTCTTATTTGTTTAGGATTTATATTCCAGTTGGCACTGAGGAGCTATTTAATCTTCACTATCAATGCAACTGCCGGAACTTTTTAAGTTGACAAAAAAATTTTTGTTGCATTTTTTTCTTTGTTTTTGAATGTTTGCTTTTTTCTGCATGGAAACATTAAAATAACAGATTTTATGTACTGGTGTGAAAACCCTATACTTAACACATGGTGGTTGAGCTGTATTTCACACTGTGCTTCTGAGTGGCACAGCCCATAGCTTGCAGGTTCAAGCCATAGCTGACAATTAAACAGTCGTCTTAGTGTGGCACCAAAAATGTTCATAACTCTGAAGCTGACAAGACAACTTACCAATTTTAAGATTTTGAATCTCTTATCAAGCCAAATCAGATACTTACATTACCACGGCATAACTCAATTTCATTAAATGCTTGTATTTCTTTCATAATTTTTTATTATACTTCTGGATTCACATCCATTTAAATTACTGCTTACTCTGAGGTTCATATCTCTGAGGTACCACCAAGACCAAGACTGATTGAGTCATCACACAAGCAACAGCAAATTATTTTCAACACTTCCTTTTTTTCCACCACAGCGTTCCAGTTTTTTCTCCCTCTATGTCCCTGAACGCTCAGAGCTCAATCCCTGTTTGCCTGCTATCCCAGGCAGTTTCAGCATGCAAATCTCCCTGCAGTGTGTTCAGCCTGTCTGCTAAAGGATCTTCCTTCATCTTCATCCAGTCAGTTATGGCTTTTTTTCATGGCTCCTATCACCCCTACACACCAACACTGCCCTCACTCCCTACCTCCCTCCCCAGCTCCTCAGTTGGCCCATCTCTTCCTGCTCTTGGTTAATCCTCCCATCCCTGGTTTCAAATGCCTTACTTTAGCTAGTTTCTTGCACAGGAGCCTGGTATTGACCAGGTACCTGTGCCAAAATGCCAAACCTAGCCCCAGCTCCAGGATCAGATAAAGCCCACAGCGGCATGTTTCACTTGAATACGCAGACCTAATGACTGTGACAGTAGTCTCGGAACCCAGATGGCCTCAGAATGCTCTTTAGCGGTGATCTCTATCCCGAAGACACACCAGCTTTCGTTGAGATCCTCAGCGTGATTCACACAGGCGTGATGTATTTGACACACACCTCCTCTTGATCTAGTTTATGCCTGAACTGCCAGTTTGACTCCATGCCACCTCCTGTCACTAGCCTTCACTGTGATCATGTAAATAGTTTGTATGTGTACTTTACATCCTAATAAGTTGATGGGTTTATTATGATCCAACTGACCTTTTTGCAACATTTTTAATGGAGAGTTGTAAGCCTGGTCCATGAGGCCACAGACGCAAGTGAGAACAACAACAGAGGTAAAGCAATCATGAAAAAACAATCAGATAAAGCAAGGCATTGTGGGATTTCTTATGAAAGGTAATGTAATTCATAAACAAAAAGAACAGCTGCGCAGCATGAGACAGCTTGCCAGATGTTCCAGAGCACCTGTGAAAAGGCCTCCCACAATGCAAAGATGCACCAAGAAGGAAGGACTCTTCCACTCCATACAGAAGGAAGGACTCTGTACTAGCTCCATGGCTAACGTCTGTAGGCTGTGACAGACAGCTGCGGACTCTGATGGGTACCTAGCAAGGTATGATGAAGATATTTCAAAATGTACAGCAGTTATTTTTTCCACCTCTCACTACCCTCTCTTTGAAAAATCCCATCATCTTCAAAGAATAGGATTTGCCTTTGTGACTTTGGGATTGTTGGGGTGGTGGGGAGGAGGGTGCGGTGGAAGGTGGGGTTGAGGGTATTAGGAGGGAGAAGACAGGTGGGTACTTTAGTAGGACAGGATGGAAAAGGAAATGACTGTAGGGATGTAAAAAAAGAGAAGAAATCTCCCTTTAATGTATTCTTTTAAAGGAATCCATGCAGCAGTTGAGGGAAAGAAAGAGAGATGAATTTATCACCTCATCAAACACGGGGGAAGCTTTGTAAAGTCGCGCCCGGCACAAATTGCCACGCAGCTCTGACAATACCCAGTTCCACAGATGGCTTCCTCTCTCCCGTTCTGATATTGGGAAAGTTTTCAGACGCAGAGTGTAATTTTCAATCCATTAACGAGGCACACTTTCCTCTGTTTTTGCACCCTTCAGCCATACTCTGTGAGATCAGGTGAAGGGGGGTGGAGGGGGAAGGCTGCTCATGTCATCATCAACACCAGAAGCAGCAGGTCCAATTCTAAATTGTGAGTACGTTCTGGCCCAATGCTACACTTTGAGTATGTTCTGTCCCATGCTACACTTTGAGTATTTTCTGTCCTGTGCTACATTTTGAGTACGTTCTGTCCCATGCTACATTTTGAGTACGTTCTGTCCCATGCTACATTTTGAGTACATTCTGTCCCATGCTACATTTTGAGTACGTTCTGTCCCATGCTATACTTTGAGTACGTTCTGTTCCATGCTACACTTTGAGTATGTTCTGTCCCATGCTACACTTTGAGTACGTTCTGTCCTATGCTACATTTTGAGTATTTTCTGTTCCATGCTACATTTTGAGTACGTTCTATCCCATGCTACATTTTGAGTATGTTCTGTCCCATGCTATACTTTGAGTACGTTCTGTCCCATGCTACATTTTGAGTACGTTCTATCCCATGCTACATTTTGAATACGTTCTGTCCCATGCTACACCTTGAATATGTTCTGTCTCATGCTACACTTTGAGTAAGTTCTGTCCCATGCAAAATTTTGAGAACGTTTCTGGCCCAATGCTACACTTTGAGTATGTTCTGTCCCATGCTACACTTTGAGTATTTTCTGTCCTGTGCTACATTTTGAGAACGTTCTGTCCCATGCTACATTTTGAGTACGTTCTGTCCCATGCTACATTTTGAGTACGTTCTGTCCCATGCTATACTTTGAGTACGTCCTGTCCCATGCTACATTTTGAGTACGTTCTGTCCCATGCTACACTTTGAGTATGTTCTATCCCATGCTACACTTTGAGTACGTTCTGTCCCATGCTACACTTTGAGTATGTTCTGTCTTATGCTACATTTTGAGTATGTTCTGTCCCATGCTACATTTTGAGTACGTTCTATCCCATGCTACATTTTGAATACGTTCTGTCCCATGCTACACCTTGAGTATGTTCTGTCCCATGCTATACTTTGAGTATGTTCTGTCCCATGCTACACTTTGAGTATGTTCTATCCTATGCTAAACTTTGAGTACCTTCTGTCCCATGCTACACTTTGAGTATGTTCTGTCCCATGGTACATTTTAAGTACGTTCTATCCCATGCTACATTTTGAATACGTTCTGTCCCATGCTACATTTTGAGTACGTTCTGTCCCATGCTAAACTTTGAGTATGTTCTGTTCCATGCTACATTTTGAGTATGTTCTGTCCCATGCTAAACTTTGAGTATGTTCTGTCCCATGCTACACTTTGAGTATGTTCCGTCCCATTCTACATTTTGAGAATGTTCTGTCCCATGCTAAACTTTGAGTATGTTCTGTTCCATGCTACACTTTGAGTATGTTCTATCCCATGCTACACTTTGAGTACATTCTGTCCCATGCTACACTTTGAGTATGTTCTGTCTTATGCTACATTTTGAGTATGTTCTATCCCATGCTACACTTTGAGTACCTTCTGTCCCATGCTACACTTTGAGTATGTTCTGTCCCATGCTACATTTTGAGTATGTTCTGTCCCATGGTACATTTTAAGTACGTTCTATCCCATGCTACATTTTGAATACATTCTGTCCCATGCTACACCTTGAGTACGTTCTGTCCCATGCTGAACTTTGAGTATGTTCTGTTCCATGCTACATTTTGAGAATGTTCTGTCCCATGCTAAACTTTGAGTATGTTCTGTTCCATGCTACATTTTGAGTATGTTCTGTCCCATGCTACACTTTGAGTATGTTCTGTCCCATGCTACACTTTGAGTATGTTCTATCCCATGCTACACTTTGAGTACGTTCTGTCCCATGCTACACTTTGAGTATGTTCTGTCTTATGCTACATTTTGAGTATGTTCTGTCCCATGCTACATTTTGAGTACGTTCTATCCCATGCTACATTTTGAATACGTTCTGTCCCATGCTACACCTTGAGTACGTTCTGTCCCATGCTATACTTTGAGTATGTTCTGTCCCATGCTACACTTTGAGTATGTTCTATCCCATGCTAAACTTTGAGTACCTTCTGTCCCATGCTACACTTTGAGTATGTTCTGTCCCATGGTACATTTTAAGTACGTTCTATCCCATGCTACACTTTGAGTATGTTCTATCCCATGCTACACTTTGAGTACGTTCTGTCCCATGCTACACTTTGAGTACGTTCTGTCCCATGCTACATTTTGAGTACGTTCTGTCCCATGCTATACTTTGAGTACGTCCTGTTCCATGCTACATTTTGAGTATGTTCTATCCCATGCTACACTTTGAGTACATTCTGTCCCATGCTACACTTTGAGTATGTTCTGTCTTATGCTACATTTTGAGTATGTTCTATCCCATGCTACACTTTGAGTACCTTCTGTCCCATGCTACACTTTGAGTATGTTCTGTCCCATGCTACATTTTGAGTATGTTCTGTCCCATGGTACATTTTAAGTACGTTCTATCCCATGCTACATTTTGAATACATTCTGTCCCATGCTACACCTTGAGTACGTTCTGTCCCATGCTGAACTTTGAGTATGTTCTGTTCCATGCTACATTTTGAGTATGTTCTGTCCCATGCTAAACTTTGAGTATGTTCTGTTCCATGCTACATTTTGAGTATGTTCTGTCCCATGCTACACTTTGAGTATGTTCTGTCCCATGCTACACTTTGAGTATGTTCTATCCCATGCTACACTTTGAGTACGTTCTGTCCCATGCTACACTTTGAGTATGTTCTGTCTTATGCTACATTTTGAGTATGTTCTGTCCCATGCTACATTTTGAGTACGTTCTATCCCATGCTACATTTTGAATACGTTCTGTCCCATGCTACACCTTGAGTACGTTCTGTCCCATGCTATACTTTGAGTATGTTCTGTCCCATGCTACACTTTGAGTATGTTCTATCCCATGCTAAACTTTGAGTACCTTCTGTCCCATGCTACACTTTGAGTATGTTCTGTCCCATGGTACATTTTAAGTACGTTCTATCCCATGCTACATTTTGAATACGTTCTGTCCCATGCTACATTTTAAGTACGTTCTGTCCCATGCTAAACTTTGAGTATGTTCTGTTCCATGCTACATTTTGAGTATGTTCTGTCCCATGCTAAACTTTGAGTATGTTCTGTCCCATGCTACACTTTGAGTATGTTCCGTCCCATTCTACATTTTGAGAATGTTCTGTCCCATGCTAAACTTTGAGTATGTTCTGTTCCATGCTACATTTTGAGTATGTTCTGTCCCATGCTACACTTTGAGTATGTTCTGTCCCATGCTACACTTTGAGTATGTTCTATCCCATGCTACACTTTGAGTACATTCTGTCCCATGCTACACTTTGAGTATGTTCTGTCTTATGCTACATTTTGAGTATGTTCTATCCCATGCTACACTTTGAGTACCTTCTGTCCCATGCTACACTTTGAGTATGTTCTGTCCCATGCTACATTTTGAGTATGTTCTGTCCCATGGTACATTTTAAGTACGTTCTATCCCATGCTACATTTTGAATACATTCTGTCCCATGCTACACCTTGAGTACGTTCTGTCCTATGCTGAACTTTGAGTATGTTCTGTTCCATGCTACATTTTGAGTATGTTCTGTCCCATGCTAAACTTTGAGTATGTTCTGTTCCATGCTACATTTTGAGTATGTTCTGTCCCATGCTACACTTTGAGTATGTTCTGTCCCATGCTACACTTTGAGTATGTTCTATCCCATGCTACACTTTGAGTACGTTCTGTCCCATGCTACACTTTGAGTATGTTCTGTCTTATGCTACATTTTGAGTATGTTCTGTCCCATGCTACATTTTGAGTACGTTCTATCCCATGCTACATTTTGAGTACGTTCTGTCCCATGCTACACTTTGAGTATGTTCTGTCCCATGCTATACTTTGAGTACGTTCTGTCCCATGCTACACTTTGAGTATGTTCTATCCCATGCTACACTTTGAGTACCTTCTGTCCCATGCTACACTTTGAGTATGTTCTGTCCCATGCTACATTTTGAGTATGTTCTGTCCCATGGTACATTTTAAGTACGTTCTATCCCATGCTACATTTTGAATACGTTCTGTCCCATGCTACACCTTGAATACTTTCTGTCCCATGCTAAACTTTGAGTATGTTCTGTTCCATGCTACATTTTGAGTATGTTCTGTCCCATGCTAAACTTTGAGTATGTTCTGTTCCATGCTACATTTTGAGTATGTTCTGTCCCATGCTACACTTTGAGTATGTTCTGTCCCATGCTACATTTTGAGAATGTTCTGTCCCATGCTACATTTTAAGTACGTTCTATCCTATGCTACATTTTGAGTACGTTCTGTCCCATGCTACACCTTGAGTACGTTCTGTCCCATGCTACATTTTGAGTACGTTTTTGGCCCAATGCTACACTTTGAATATGTTCTGTCCCATGCTACATTTTGAGTACGTTCTATCCCATGCTACATTTTGAGTACGTTTCTGGCCCAATGCTACACTTTGAGTATGTTCTGTAGGAAACGTTCACTCTGAAGTTGAAATGAAAAACTTTTGCCAACCTGAAGTGACTTCTTCATCACAGGAGCATAGGAGAAACAGATACTGAGATAAAATGGTACAGCAACACTCCCACACACAGTTATAAATACAAAAAACACTCTTTATGAAAGTAAATAAAACTGAGTGTGAATAAAGGTTTTTATGCTTTTTTTTTATTTAGCGCCTTGAAGGTGAAATGTTTTGGTCACATTGACCTCCATCAGCCAGGTTTACTTGCAAATAACGTTCAGATTACGGGGGTTCCTTCAGCTGTTGTAACACACACACATTCGTTAATGCTTTATAAATGTGAACAAATAATCCATACATATTAATTATTAAAAGACTTGTTATAAGTACCTGTACTGTCCTCTATAAATACAAAATAGTGATCAGGCTAATGTATTCATGCATTTATATAATGCATATACATCTGTAAAGGCATATATAAATGATGTTGCTGCTTATAGATATCCTAATAACCATTTATAAACACATTTTAATTACTAATAAATAGTTGGAATGGTTTAAATTAATTTTAATTAAATTAGATGACACCCAATTTGAGAGGTTCACATGGGGGGATGTTTGGAATAATTTGGGGGGGGAATGATTTGACCGTCAAAGTTTATTGGTGGATTATATGGGGGTGGGGGGAGGGAATTAAGAATAAAAAATTGTGTGTGTGTGTGGGGGGGGGGGGGGGGGGGGGGGGCATGGGTGGTGGGTTGGTGTCATGTAAACATTGGAAATTGCCCCCAGTGAGAAACTGGTGGATTGTTTGTGATGTGGTATGTAAGGGGTAATATGGGACAGTTGGTGAAGCGTAATATCTCGGGCTATTCCTGAATCCTCCCTGGACTCTAAACTGCGTCACATTGGCTGGTAAATCAGCATGGTTCCCACAGACTGGGAGGATTTAAAGCTGGCACTGAAAACTGAAAACAAGGAGTTACTTTCACTCAGTCATTCATCTGGGGCTCTGAAAACCTAAACTACAGAGTGTAGAACTGCAAAGAGCAAGTAATGTAGTATATTTGAAGGGTTTGGGAAGTCATCATGTAACTCAGTTTTGGTTCCAAGATGGGGCCCTGCAGTTGTATCCTTAAGCAAGATAATTACCCTAAATCCTTCAGTAAAAATGTCCAGCTGTATCAAATGGATGACATGTAAAGCTTTAAAAGTCTTTGTGGGTACATTCATATGATAGCTGTGTGCAGTGTAAAAGTGGAGGGAGACAACGCTGCCTTCCCTCAGTTCTAAGGGTTACCCCCTGTCCTCTTTAATGGAGTTGTTCTTCTTCATTTAGGCCCAGATGAAAGGCCAGCAGGTACTTTTGAAAGGTGTGTATGTGTTTGCCACATTGCTGGAGAGAGAGCGAGGAAGAGGGAGGATCTTTAACATCTGCCCATCTTCGAACAGCCTCCCTGACCAAGACATATTACTGGGGAGAGAAAGGAGTGCTGCACACTCACGGTGCAGTTCCTTACTGCCTGCAACAGCCTGTAGGACAGTGAGTGAACACGCTCACAACACACACCTGTATGCAATTTTGTGTTTTTTCTTTTTTTCTTTCCTTTCTTTCTCTTTTTCAACATCATCCCATACTATATCAACACACACACACACACACACACACACACACACACACACACACACACACACACACACACACACATACCAGTTACTGTTCTATTTTCTTAATGTTTCTATTACTATTGTTACAACATTGCTGTTTAGATGTGCATGTTTCCCTTTTCTGACCTAAGAGCTTTGGCAATGCAAATATATATTTTTCATGCCAATAAAGCATTCTGTATGGAATTGCAATATATATATATATTTATAGAGAGAGAGAGAAAGTGAGTAAAAAAGGGATACAGAGCAGGTTAAATAAAAATGAGAGAGAGTTAAAAAGGATGGTGTGAGGGAAAAGAAAGAGAGGGAGACATGGAAGGGGGAAGAGAGAGAATGAAAAGAGAGAGTCAAGAGAGCGAGACGTTGAGCAGCACATCCTCTCAAAAACAGAAACACAAATGAATGGGAGTGTTTGGAAATGCGTGTGTTTGTTACAGAGAGAAAGACAGACAGAGAGACAGAGGGACTGAGCAGTGGGGATCACATGAAGCAGAAAGAGAAAGGAAAGAAAGACAGACTGAAGAGAGAAAAAACAAACACAATCCATGACTAGGACAGGAGGGGAGGGGGAGAAATAGAGAGAGAGGTTGTCAGGGAAACAGTACAGCCCAACACTACCCACCCCCAACCCCTCCCCCTCCCCCCCACGCCTCATTTGAAATTCAAGCATATTAACGGGACGCCACCTCTGAAAGGTCAGGGGGAGAAGCTGGGATACACTACCTTCAGGTTCCTTTCTGTGAGTTTCAATCATATCCGCCAGCTCATAATTGGGCCCAGGGGAGGATCAGAGGGAGGAAGAGGAGGGGGTAGGGGGAGGGGGGGCTTAATGGGACATCATGCTACCTTGACATTTTAATTAAGACTTTCCGATTAGTATGCGGAAAGTTAGGTGGTGGTGGGGGGGGGGGGGGGGGGGTGCGGTTTGGGCAGTGGGAGTGTGGAGTGTGGGTGAAATGGGGGGGTTTCAGAAGGGTGGAAAATGACAGAAAGGAGGAGTGCAAACCCAAATGACAGCACTTGTTTTCTGCCTCCTCTATTTCCTATTTACACAGACGATCATAAAGCACACAAAAAAGGCATTGCATTGTCATAATACCTTCAACTGTCCGCTGATTCCTTCAGCAGGAAAGTGGAGTAAAAACAAGTAATTCTATATAAGTTTACACACACACACACACCCACCCACACCCACACACACACACACACACACACACACACACTCTCCACACATGTGGAGTGTCTTTTAGCTTGTGTGACTGTACTTTCTTCTCTCTGGCTTCTGTGTATTGCAGGGCTCTCCACTATGAGAACTGAATTATTTGTTCCATAACTTATTTAGTTTTGTTGACAGGTTAATCAACAAGTTTCCAGTCAAATGTTCAGTTTTTGGTTTCTCTAGGACAATACTTCCTCTAGGGCACTATTGCACTTTAGCGCCGATGTACTCTAGAACTGTTACTGCTCATGCCGATTTATTCTTGCTATCTTTTGTTTCCATGACAGGTCAATCAACACGTTAACAGTCAAATCGTAGTCTCTCTGGGAAAATACTTCTCTCCTTTAGGGTACCACTGCACTTTGAACCCAATCTTTGCACTCTTTTCCAGGTTGTAAGTCTCTCTGGATAAAGGCATCTGCTAAAAACTTCAGCTTGGGATGGCAATGTTGGAGCAAGACTGAGTGATACACAACAGCAATGTAATTGAGGGGAGTCTCCAGTCCTTATATAGCAGTTTGCAATGAAGGTGCTGTAGAAAGACAGTCCATATGATTATAAAGATGCACCTTATTTTATTATTTCTTTTTCCTGGTTGTGAAGTTGAATGTTGTATATACACACACACACACACACACACACATGCACACACACTCTGATACACATATGACTAATTTCAAAGTAAGTGTAAATCTCACAATCCATCTCCGAACGTCAGTACCATCCTAAACCATCACTCCTCTTTTCCCTCCCTCTCTCCACCTCTCCCCCACACCCACAGACTCTCTTCCCCTCTTCCTATTTGACGCTGTTGCCATTTATTGTCCTGGTGATTACCGTCTGGTTTCAGACACTGAGCTTAATAGACTTTGCTCAAAGGGGTCCCTGCTCTGTCAGATCCCATCTTGAGCTATGAAGAGAAAAGCTGCCATTGATCCAGCTGATAGGCACTTCATCACTGTCCGTACGTACTTCTCCACCCTACTATGAAAAAAAACTGACCACGAGAATACATGGCTGCATGTTCCTTCATCTACCAGTGAAGGGGGACGAGTATGTACACTATACAACATGATTTATGACAGTTTGTTCAGGTGAGGTCCTTATTCACTTTGGTTGTTAAAGATCCCCTGGTACTTATTGCACAGACTAAGGGTTCTCTAGCGTGTTTTCCTGGTGAGCTTTACATCCCGTATATAAGCAGGTAAATATCTCCCTCTGCTTCACTTGGGCCAATGTGCGGAGGACTGTTGCTGTCACAGAATGGCTTCCTTCCATCACCTTGGTGGGTGCTATACAACAGTTATTGTTTTATCAGTATGGTGAGTTGGATTTGAGATGTTCCAGCTGACCTTGCAGCAACAAAGACAGGAAACCCACCTTCACTCGCATTTCACCCAATCAAAACAGGCTGCTCTTTATAATAAAACACAGCGTAATGACAGGCTGAACCTCATTGAGTTACAGGTTGTAAATGAGAACTCTACCCATTTTCAGTTTCTTGGTTCCTTGTTCTCCTCTCACTGTGCTATAGGGCCACTGACAGCAGCCCCTGTACACAGTCCCTGCTACAGGACCATGGACAATACTTTCTTCACTCCAGGGTACAGCAGAACCACGGATAGTACCTGTTGCAAATCACAAGGACTGAAGTACCATGGACAGTGGTTGAGCACATATAGCAGTAACACAGTGCCTTATTTTGGTGCCCAGCAGCAGTACTGCATGGGTTACTAATGGTTGTGAAGCCATTTGCTTGCGCTTCTTCTGTGTCTGTGCTTATTTTATTTATTTCGTTTTTACTTATCCTTTAGTTTACCAAGAAACTCCATTGACACTAAATTCCTTTTTTAAGGGGTACCTGACATATACACAGAGTAACAAACATAATGAAAAGACAAATTACTGAAAAACAAGACAGCATAAATGTAGTGTTCATTAGTTGTAAATTTGATTAGACTGAATTTCCATGTTGTTAGCCTGGGATATTTTAAGCTTGTTTGTTCTTGTGTTGATCAAGTTGACCAAATGGGCAGTCAGAAAAAAGGGCAGCTTTAACCTGGAATCTGTGTCATACAGGTTATCCTTTCCTCAATTCATGGAATGGCATATATGCAATTTACTGCAACATAATGTGACCTATTTATAAATCATTCCTCAGAATGTGTGCTACCAACACCATGTATCATGTCATTCAGGAAAATAATGTTTTACATATCATGGGCTGTCATGCTTCACAAGCCATTTCATTCATTATGATTGACTTATAATGACACAGTCTCATGTTAATGAAAGTGTGTTCTACATGGCTGCTTTAGGAATCCAAATTTCGTTTCTCTTTTTATGTGCAAAATGATTATGAGGAAGAATCATTATATAGTCTGGGTTAAAATCCTGAAGGTGTCATTATTTTTCATTACAACTCCAACTATGATGTGTGACACTGAAACAGACATTCTGAGTGATGTTCTTGATGTTGAGGTACTGCAAAGCTAAAATCTTCCAAAACCTCAGGAATGATTCATACAGGCAAAGTGCAGCTATTCTCCTCATAAAAACACAGACAGCCATGCCACAATGTAATGTAGCACAATGACAATTTCTACCTTTTCTGAAGAGCACAACACTTCCCAATGACTCATTTCAACACCTTAAAATGTTATTGGTTGATACTTCAACAAGGGGCATATTAGCAGAATATACAGTATATCAGGACCATCATTACATGGGCTGTGGGCTCAGAACGTATGGGGACCTCTGGTACAGAGATTGTACAACAGAATGATATTGGTTTGCATGCGCTATTCAAACATTATTTTTTATGACTGCTCCTTCTATTACCACTAACATCATCATCAACAGCAACAACACTAACAGCAATAATAATAGTAATAATAAGTGCACATTTGTACACTGTGAGGTACGATGACTTTGGTATCAAAACAGTTAACAGGAATCACAGAACACCATGGTTCTTTTTTTTTTTGCCCTAACGAACTGTTTGTTTTGACAAAGCACTCATTAAAGGACTCCAGGGGCCGAGAGGAGCTGATTAACACTCCCGTACTTTCCACCACCCGCCAGCTCGTTTCTGCGCTGTTATCCGTTTCCGCGGCGACTCCAGGAGCCCGGAGTACAGTTAGGAAGATCGCACAAGAGACGAACCCTCATTACCATGGTTGTTCACTTACATGCTGGGGTAGAACAAAGTGGGATTCCAAGTAAAAAAAAAACTAATAATAATTACGGTCACTTGCATTGGCTTTAAAAATATTACAAATACTACACAGACTTTCATGTCCTGCTGTCAATGCATTAAACATGGATAACAAAAAATGACACATTCAAGGATCACAGAGGTGGATGAGCATGGTATATAATCATGCTTAGAGTAGAATATCTGCTTTCTTAAAGTTTTCGTGCTCCTTTGAGAGCAGTGGGCAACCCAGGCTGGTCATTCAGACGCGTGCGAGGAAATAAAACCGACAGTGCAATAATGCTTTCTGGGCCTCAGAGAGAAGACCGCCCTTAAGGTATCATTACGAATGTGTGCGCTCCACAGTCACTGAAGAGAGAATCCATTAAACTAACCTTGTGGTGTAAAAAATGTCTGCTGGGCTCCCCTGTGTCATACAGATGTGTGTGTGCATGTGTGTGTGGGTGTGTGTGTGTGTATTTAATGTACTGTTCTGTAACCTAGGGAGACACAGTTCCATCTGACTGTGAAGTCATGCACGCACACACAAATATAATATTATTGTCATAATAAACCTTGTGTGACTCAGAAAAGACAACTTTTCAGAAAATTAAACTTTTTTATGACAGTGAATCAGAAAAGTTTTTCCTCACATGGAGGTTTTAATTAATTTGATTAGAAACTTTAACACTACAATTTGCAACTGATGATGCAAGCTGTCACAAAAAAGTAAGTAATTGGATGTTGTCCTAAATTAACAACTAAGTGGATGTTGTCTGGAATTAACGGCTTACTTTAAACACTGAGATACTTTCTATCATGGAAAAAAGGGGAAATAAGCCAGCAAAGTGCCTACCTCAAACCAATGACTGAAATGGCAAATGAAAATTAAACATTGTCATAGAGCAAAGGCTAAGTGAATATAATTAAACATGAGCAGTTAACAGCCTCTCTTCGCATCATGATTCTGTCAGGCAGACTGAAATGTTGTTCTTTGTCAATACCTATCTCTGAAACATGGAAAAGATGTAACCCTCCACTATTAAAAACAACTTTACTTTGGGATTTCCATATACATTGGACAACAAGGACACCAGAGGCACATGGAATGACATTTACATACACACAATGTGCATCTTTGAAAAAAACCCCATTACAGAGGTGTGGACATTGCAAGAGGTAGGAAAATGAACATCTTTTCATTTATAACAGTGGTATGGATGGGAGGCCCATCTTCACACCATTCCATGCAGGTGTGCAGTCTTCTCAGCAGTGGAGTGTGACAACCTGCTATCTCTCTCTCTCCCTCTTCTTCCCTTTCCTTCCTTCTCTCCCTACATCTCTTAACCCTTCTCCCACAGTCCGCAGCTGCCGCTTTCATCCGGAGCTAAGCCCACCACCTGGAGCTGCATGGATTTCACATCAGAAAAGCTTCTGTTCCAGTTTCTCCATGCTGACAGTCTCCTTTTTCCCCTCCTTGTGGAGATGCTGCTTAAGCATGTGGCATCCATGACTTATTCACACTTATCTAGGACGACTAACACGACCCATTTCTCTGATATTACCCTTTCATAAATCAGGGCTCAGGCAGGCTGTGTACTGGCAATAGAGGGAGTGACAACACCTCTGTTTGACTACATGTCCAAGCATCCAAGCCAAGGTGAAATGCCATGGGTCCCTCTCTCTCCACAGAAACAAAGGGAACATAGAAAAGGGAAATATTGTGTTATGTCTGTCCATTTTGTAATAAAGTCTTTTGAGGGAATTCAGAATGAAAATGAAAAAGACATGTTCTTTGATTGCTGTTTGGGGATATTGCTGGCATCTGAAGAGGCTGATTTCTGATCTCTGAAGCGTGTAATTAAAGAAGACTTAATGCTGAAATGTTTACAGGAAGAGGAAAGGCCTGAAACAGGCTGCACACATATAGACAGTTCTCTCTGTAAATGTGTACATTGACAATTTAAATGTATATTTATTTTTAAAGGGGGTGGGCACCTACATGAAAAGGGCAAAAGGAACAATACAGCTATTGTCAGAAATGAGACATAGGAAAACACTGCTGTGATTAATTGAGCACCATGAGGACTGTGTGATTACAATTTAAATAATGACTTAATGATCCCTTTAATGACTGGGACAATCTCCTATTATGCTGCAACATTGGTATATCATTGAATGTTTTATTGAGCATGTGTTATCAAATACTCAATAACACATTTATTTGAAATGCCATTGATTCAGTCTGATACAATTGGTCACTTCCTGGACTTATGCAATTCAGTTAAACAATATTTTATATTACAACATATGTTTCTTTGAGTATTTCATATGATACTGGAGGAAACCAAAAGGCCCTTTAGAATGTGCTCTTTTCATTATGAATAGAATGGCAAAAGCACTTAAAACAAGTCCACCTTGATTGATTGCATAAAAATGGCTTTACAGTAACAAAGTTAATGTTGACTGGGTTCTGATCCATGATTTTCCTGAAAAAAAAACAAAAGTGGTCACTGTTAAACATTATATTTTTAAAATAAATGAGCACAATTATTTAGAAGAACAAGCATGGCAAGATTTCTACTACATACGTGCAAAAGAACAGTATGTTTCTGGAAATCGGCCATATTCTTGGAAAAAAAGGCATGTCAAGGTAGCCCTGAATATTGACCATTCTCCTAGTATTAAATCATTATATGATCTATGTAACCTTCACACAGTCTGGGGGTGATACACATAGATGCCCCACTGATACCATAATTCAGTCACAACATGTCACCCAAAGCTGTCACTGACTGGAATTACAGTGGCCCGGTTCCTTTATCTACGCTGTCTGTTTTCTCTGGTCAGATTCAGCCGGTTCCTTTATCTACGCTGTCTGTTTTCTCTGGTCAGATTCAGCCGGTTCCTTTATCTACGCTGTCTGTTTTCTCTGGTCAGATTCAGCCGGTTCCTTTATCTACGCTGTCTGTTTTCTCCGGTCAGATTCAGCCGGTTCCTTTATCTACGCTGTCTGTTTTCTCCAGTCAGATTCAGCCGGTTCCTTTATCAACGCTGTCTGTTTTCTCCAGTCAGATTCAGCCGGTTCCTTTATCTACGCTGTCTGTTTTCTCCAGTCAGATTCAGCCGGTTCCTTTATCTACGCTGTCTGTTTTCTCCAGTCAGATTCAGCCGGTTCCTTTATCTACGCTGTCTGTTTTCTCCAGTCAGATTCAGTCTGTCGGAATCCATGACAAGGGAGACCCCCCGCAAAGAGAGCTCATCAGCCGAGATCAGGCCCCTTCAACCATTCTTTGTCCCAGAATGCTGAGCGGACGATCCCGACTGTGAAATTGCAGAATAAACATCTTGAGTGGAAAGGGTGGGGGTGGGGATATGGTTGGGGGATGGGGTGGCCTTCATCTTCCCGGATATTCTGGCTGATGTGAATGCCCTTGACAGGGTGTTTGTGGAACTCTCATCTCACCTCTTGCTCACACCTTTCCTGGACTCGGGTCTGACCGGGGCCGGTGAGGAGACGAGGTGGCCCAGGGTTCAATGCCAGGCCACAGGAGTAGTGACCCCGTGGTAGCGCTGATGAAAGTTCCTGGCTGGCACAGCTTTGTAAGATTCAAATATGCAGAGGGGTCTGGGTATTCCAGTGCGGCCTGCACTTTAGGACATCTTTGTTCACCTACCAAACTCCCTCCTTTTTCCTACTGAACCCCCTCCCTCCACTTACCAAAATCACCCCTTGAACCTCCTTTCAGCCGCTTCATTCCACAGTCCTCTCACTGACAGAATTTCAGCTTGCCACAGTCCATCTCTGTTGAAAGGCAAACTTTCCATTTTGCCTCACACATACCTGATACAAGGACAATTTAATTTAAGATACTCACAACAGCAGCTAGTTCATCTACCAAGCCTAGCCATGTGAGTATTTTTCACTTCAACTACATTGAACTCTCAAACAAGCGTTTTTAATTGGTTGTGAAGTCCTCCTTTGTTGTTCTGAGTTCTCAGTTGCTTTTGGTCATCGCTCATTGCTGTGAAAAAAAAGTAATTTTTCTATGCATTTCTATAGATGGTCAAGTGAATGAAAGTCATGGCTTTTTCATGGTTTAATGATTCCATCCCATCATTTTCTCGCCACAAAAAGGTTAAGGACGTTTGTTGATCTTGGTCCTGGAAAACATTTTGTGATTTAATTTGTGCTTAATCTCACTCTCTTCTAAACCAGCACTGATTACGTATGGAGATAAAAACCATGTTTTTTCATTATCTCTGATCTCCAGGAGACTTTCAATGTATGATGAATGAAATGAGAGAAAGCATGGCTGATCTGCTTTCGCCGAGGGAATACTTCTGTTTTCTGCAAGGTGTGGAATGCAAATGCCCCCACCCCCCACCACCCCAGCCACCCACACAGGTATTCCCCAGTCTTCAGTCTTCATTCTTCTGCCGGTTCCTTTGAAAAGCTCTCTGATTCAATGCCATTCCCTCTCAGGCGTGTTCGCACACTGTATCATTAAATGCACAATAGACCTTTTAATCATCGTTCGCTGTCATGAAACAGCGCTGGATTTGAATTAGAATTTAATTACCCACTTTGCAAGTGACTTTCATACCAAGGCTGTGACCATAAAAGATATGGTCGTGTGTGTGCATGCAAGAACACACATGCTCACAGACAGTTACGCACACACATGTGCACACACTCATGCACACGTACACACACACACACACATGCATATAGGCACAAATTTGTGTCTGTAATACCTAGTCGTAAAGATGTACTTTTGTTTTTAATCAACCAATCAGCCAAAATTATTTTTGGATTGCTGCCTTTATGCACAATCTTTCATATATGTTTTTTAGTTGAGACATCAGGCATTGGTATGGAAAGTGCTTGATGGCATTTCTTATGACACACATGCGAATCACAGGAGTAAAGAATGCAGGCCACCTGCTCCTCTTTAGGGACTGGAGGTTTGAGTCTTCTCCTCAGTGTCATGTTAATACCCCTAGTGACCCAAATCTGTATGGTATTGAACATGCTTAACCACAGGTTCCTAGAAAAAAAATGCCATGCAAGTTCTCCCAGGGGCAGAAATGCACACACACAAACTTATGCACAGGCACACACACAGACATGCACTCAAAGATGCACACAGACACACAAGAAGCAAATATGAACATTTGTGCACACATACACACATAAATTACTGACAAACTGGTTTGCACAAATATATTTAAAAAATGCACATATCAGAGACATACATTTTCCTAAACAACACTCACAAACAAACTCACTTCTTTATAGATGCCTTCTGACATGCACATGTTCTGTTGTCCACAAATGGATATATGAAAACACACACCACATACACATCCACACACATACATATACTTACACTGAATAATAAATGGATATATGAAAACAGACAAACACACACACACACACACACACACACACACACACACACACACACACACACACTACTTTTGTTCTTTGCTGATCTGTCTCATGCAGCGCCTCTGGGCACACTGGAGCCTGTATAACACACCCAGAGCTCTGAGTCGCTCACCACAGGGCTCTGGGTTTGGGAGGAGTGTTCGGCCCCCTGGGGTGCATCAAAGCCCTGATATGAGACAGTGTGGCCTCAGCAGCTGCTGACTCCAACAGGGAGCCAGTGTAGCCAATGGGAGGACGTAACTGAGCAGGGAGCCAGTGTAGCCAATGGGAGGACATAACTGAGCAGGGAGCCAGTGTAGCCAATGGGAGGACGTAACTGAGCAGGGAGCCAGTGTAGCCAATGGGAGGACGTAACTGAGCAGGGAGCCAGTGTAGCCAATGGGAGGACATAACTGAGCAGGGAGCCAGTGTAGCCAATGGGAGGACGTAACTGAGCAGGGAGCCAGTGTAGCCAATGGGAGGACATAACTGAGCAGGGAGCCAGTGTAGCCAATGGGAGGACGTAACTGAGCAGGGAGCCAGTGTAGCCAATGGGAGGACGTAACTGAGCAGGGAGCCAGTGTAGCCAATGGTAGGACGTAACTTAGCAGGGAGCCAGTGTAGCCAATGGGACGACGTAACTGAGCAGGGAGCCAGTGTAGCCAATGGGAGGACGTAACTGAGCAGGGAGCCAGTGTAGCCAATGGTAGGACGTAACTTAGCAGGGAGCCAGTGTAGCCAATGGGAGGACATAACTGAGCAGGGAGCCAGTGTAGCCAATGGGAGGACGTAACTGAGCAGGGAGCCAGTGTAGCCAATGGGACGACGTAACTGAGCAGGGAGCCAGTGTAGCCAATGGGAGGACGTAACTGAGCAGGGAGCCAGTGTAGCCAATGGGAGGACGTAACTGAGCAGGGAGCCAGTGTAGCCAATGGGAGGACGTAACTGAGCAGGGAGCCAGTGTAGCCAATGGGAGGACGTAACTTAGCAGGGAGCCAGTGTAGCCAATGGGAGGACATAACTGAGCAGGGAGCCAGTGTAGCCAATGGTAGGACGTAACTGAACAGGGAGCCAGTGTAGCCAATGGGAGGACATAACTGAGCAGGGAGCCAGTGTAGCCAATGGGAGGACGTAACTGAACAGGGAGCCAGTGTAGCCAATGGGAGGACGTAACTGAACAGGGAGCCAGTGTAGCCAATGGGAGGACGTAACTGAGCAGGGAGCCAGTGTAGCCAATGGGAGGACGTAACTGAACAGGGAGCCAGTGTAGCCAATGGGAGGATGTAACTTAGCAGGGAGCCAGTGTAGCCAATGGGAGGACGTAACTTAGCAGGTTACAAACTGCACTGGCTAAGGACTGTATTCAATCACTCTTTAATGTCAAAATAACAATGAATGAAGCCTATGATATTGACTCCCAGTTATATCAATTTTTTTTTTTTTTATCTAAATTTTTCACCTTCACAATTTGGCCAGTTCAATATTCACAAATATGAATGAAGATGCTAAGAAAAACAATTATGCTGTGTTCATTTTTCTTTTAATAATACAAAAATGGTAGCACAATTTGAGCGAATTCTTGGATTTCGACATTACCAATCCACTGTTCTGTTCAAACCAAAAGCCATTGCAAATAAAGTTTAGCAGTTTTATAAGTTTTTTTTATTAATTTATTAATCAATTCTTTTTTACGACAATAATAATATGGTGGAAAGTTTTGCAAAATGACATACCTGGAACAATCATTAGAACAAACAAAAAGAGGGCAATTTCACAGTTGGATGACTGCACATTGCTAGGCGTGAGGATCAGCAGAATTTTCTGCTAACAGCCTTTAACACCCTTTTTAGAAGCTTGATAATCACAGATTTGTCAAACCTGGATAAAGGAGAGATCGTGGCAGAGGAGCACAGTGAAAGTGAGGGTAAAGTCACTTACAGTAAGACTGAGAACTTACCTGAGGCAAGCAGAGGGTAAAACCCTCCTCCCTTCTTCCTCCCTCCCCCTCTTTCTCTCTCTCTCTTTCTGTTTTCCTTTTCACCCCTCTCTCTATATCACACCCTCTCATTTCCTCTTCCCTATCACTCTCGTCCTCCCTCTCTTGCTCTCATTTCACCCCCTTGCACCATCCATCACCTTCCATTGCCCGTTTCTCTCTCTCTCTATCTGTCACTCACCCTCACTGTCTCTCTCCTTTCCACCAGGCCAGCAGAAAAACAGTAAATTAACTTTATTAAAACATGCTTTGCCCACCTTCAATTTTTTTTTTTCATTTGATGAATTGATTGGGCTTTTTCAAAGCCATCAATGTTATGCATTCTCAAACATGTCAGGCTGCATGTGTAATTGATTGGATTTGTGAGTAGGTAGCAGCACAGATTTTTCAGCCTTCCTTCAATGTCATTACAATGTTCTGCCCCAGAGGAGATAAGCATTGTGCCCAACCAGTGGTTTGGTAGTTAGTGATTTAGAGTATGTTAAGTATTTTCATGTTTAATCATGCACTTACAGTATGTATCTCATTTAGTTGGAGTGGGTGTACAAAACATCAGAATATCATTACAGAATGAAATGATTTAATAATTGAGAACAGCATCTCCTACTGGCCCACTTACACTATTTCCAGTAGAGCATGTCATTTTTGAGATCATCGTGAATCTGGATTTTGCACATATCCTGCCATAAAACCCAACTAGGTTTGTAATATTTGTTAACATGACCTAGAGGAGGTACTCCATGGTCATGAAGTCATGAAATGTTGAATGTTTATATTCTTATGTCCTTCTTGTGTCTCGTCTGAGAAATCTGGCTGGTCTCCTTTTACTCACAGTCGAACTACAAAGCTGTATCCAGGGATGAACAGCCCTTATTTTCCTGGATATTATTATTCTGTTCCATTTGTTTCAGCACTCCTACCCCCTACCAAATAATAATAATAATAAAAAAATCTCTTTCTCTGACATCCTTTTTTTTGTGTTAATTGTTATTTCTGGTAATGATGGTTTTTGGTTCTGGTATCCCATCTGATGTTGTGGTGGTCAGTCTTTCTTTCCATAACTGAAGAAACGGCTTGAATAAAAAAACTAATCTGTGGTTCTCGAGAATTTAAAGACCCCACATAATCATTTCAATTTCAAATACCAAATCATTCTGTGGCACGTATGAAATTAAAGTGGAAAGATTTTTTTAATATAAAAATGATAATGAATATTATTTCCCTGTGGTTATTTCTTCCCTTGCTATGAACAGGCCATTTGAGTGTATGTGACACATTCATGCATTCATATTCATGAACCACAGCCCTGATTGGCTGGCAGCACTGGTGATTTTCCAAAAACCCCCTTGTCCCACATGCTAAATGTTTAATTATTTCTATATGTATTTCTTAGACATTATACATGTATATATTTATATAGTTCATATTTATGCATCATTATACACATTTAGTTTTGTAGCAAATTAAAAATAAAAGGTTAAAACATCTTTGCCTCTGTAATTTCATTCAGTCCATCCCATATCAGTGAGTAGAAATGAGAGCTTTAAGCTTGAAAAGTAATAGTACTAGGAGTCAAAACAGTTGATTTTATAAATTGTTTACAACTGCAACTGTACTTACCAAAATTTTAGGTCTGTCAGATTCACAAGTGAGCAGTTTGCTTTGTTGTATTTTGTATTTGTGAAAAAAAATCCAATTAAGCAAACAAGGAGGAAAAAAACTGAAATGGGACACAAGCTACGACAAATCGTGAGATTTTTTGATGATTGGAATAAATGAAAGTAGAATGATCTGGGTGAGGCAAATTGGCTAATAATCTAGTAGGGTGTGGGAAAGGAAAGGTGGGGGTGTTCTGGGGGGGCTATTCTGAAAAATAAAATGAAGTACAATACTGCCAGAGGGAACAGTGTCCCGCTGCGTTTAATTCCACCAGAATAAGAGAGCAATCAAAATGGAAATTAATCAAATTAAAAAATAACTTTAAAGTGGTTTGACCTGTTTAAATGTGCAAGAGCAGGAGCTGGGCTGCTCGGCTCTCTGCAGCTCCTGAAAAAAGCCGCATGTTAAAATGTAAAAAAATGCTAGATGTATTTTTGTGAAATGGAGTTACGAGGGGTGCAGGAGTTCAGATGCCCTGATCACAGGCGGAATTGTTCCCTATCTTTATCTGGGCTTGGTGAATGTGAGCTCGTTTACTTTAACGAGCGTTGTTTGCATAACTGCTCCCGGTTTTATGCATCTCATTATCTTCACCATGGTCAGTTGACCAAAGATTCATCTGAGATGGAAGATTGTTCCTCTGGTTAATTAAAGTCAGTGAAGGCTAGGTGTGTATGTAGGTGAGTGTGGGCTTGTGTATGTGTGTGCACGCACAAACCTGTTCTATAAGCTTGTATTTGTATGTGTGTGTGGGTGGATATGTGTTTTTGTGTATGTGGACATTCCTGTAACGTAAGTATGTGTGTGTGTGTGTTTGAGTATGTGTGGATGAGTGTATGTAATGTAAGTGTGTGTGTGTGTGTGTGTGTGTATGTAATGTAAGCATAGCTAAGATAAGGCATGGCCATGGGGCCTTTGAAGAAGCCTTCACATTCCCCACCACCTGCATGTTTCCACAAAATTATTCTCACACCGTATGGCATCACAGTTTTGGTTGAAACATTGTCATTTTTCTGGAACAAAATCTGCTTGGGAGCGGCACAACAGTGAGCAGGGTTTTTTTGCTTTATTTATTTATTTATTTTTTATTTATTTCCCTCTTTACTTGAATTGTCTGGGGAACCGAAATTTTGCACTTTGACAAATTTGTTCATTTGTATTCCGTTTTCATACAGAGCATTAATCGTGCTTCAGAGCATTCTGGCTGCCTTCCCAAATTCCCCAAACAGCACAAGGACGGGACAGACGATGCTTGATTGTGACTGGGAGACATGCTGCGATCTGCGTTTCTCATTAATATCTCTCCTTCCAGAACATTCTGGGGCATAATTTTTAAATGAACGCAAAAAGTTAATATCAAGCCTAAGGCTAGCGATGTTTGGATAGAGACATAACTGTCTCATTGAGAAACCATTTACATATTTACAAACTTTTGTTGTTTTCAAATTTCAGCGATAAGTATTTCAGTATATAAACATATCATGAAGTATTTTGTTCATACACAGAAAATTGTGAGTACCCGGAACAGCTTGGCAGGTCTTGTTGTAGCTACAGAGACCTTTGGGGTGCTCAAGTCCATGCTTTTAACAATGTGCTGGATGCTCTAGACCAATCATCCTCAACTCTAGGTCCTGATGGCTGCAGCATCTGCAGGTATTTTCTCCAGCCACGCACTACACCACCTGACCTGATTTCACTAATTACTTTACTTCGTTGGTCTCAGAGGTGAGCTAATTAGTGAAATCAGGTGGTGCAGAGTGAGGCTGACTCAAATACCTGCAGACACTGCGGCCCTCAGGACCTGCAGTTGAGTAGCCCTGTTTTACACTGTAAGTAAATAAATTGCTGAGATGTGCTGAATAGCCCACTTTCATCATTATGTAGTCTTACATTATTATGCTCTTACTGCACTTGTAAAATATTTTTAAAAAACAGACTAAAACCTCTGTTGTCCCTGAGGCTTCAACTGACATAAACAGCCTCATTCTGAATATGCATGCTCTTTCATAAAGGCATAAAAAAACAATAAAAAAGTGTTGGTGAAGTTCATTCCAAGGCTTGAATACTGAGCTGGGCTGTCTGTTACAGCAATTGCCTCTGTCAGAGTATGACAGCAGGAAAGACGTGACATTTTAACGTTAAAGGGCTGGAAGAATGGTGCACATGTTAGCATATTAGCCGCCCATTGGAAGGTAGCGACCACGTCATGCGCAGCCATGGCGATTGCCATTAACCCCCTGTAGATCAGTGGCAGGACTGGCAGCTGGGTAGGAAAGAGAGGGGAAAGGCAGTAAGTAGGCCAATTGCTGCTTTTCACCATTTACGGCGGGGGTGACATACTCAAATACACTTTCAGAACCACTTTGGCTGCAGGTTTTTGTTTTCGACTTCCAGTCGAAATCAGCAACCAATTAAAGTCCTGGAAACAAGGTGTGCAGACTCCTTTAGCCAGTCAGTGAAGTGAATTAATCACTTAAGTGCTGAACAAACATCCAAAAATCCACTGCTTGTATTGGAGTCTAACACCCCTGCTTTGGGGTGAAGCAGGGAAAAACAAGGAATGTACTGGGAATGTACTTGGAATGTATCTATTACTTATTATGAATGAAACGTAATCTTAATTAAACAGCCCAAGACTAAAAACCATTACCAGCTTTGGCTCGCAATTGGCTCTACCTGGCCAGGTAAGGGGGTTAAGCCAATTACAATCATCAGCCTCATTGCTCTCCAGTGGACACTCCTCAATGGTTGACTTAATGTTTCTCCATATAAGATATGTAACTGGTGATGCGTCTGTGGAGACAAGCGAGGGAAAGTTGCTACATGAATCAAAGGAGTCTCGTATGTATTGTTTGCTTCTTCTGAGTCTTTTGGAGAAGGTCGCTGCAGTGGGACAATTAAGTTTGTTTTGGGTGAGGGAAAGAGCAACAAAAAGGAAGGAAACACGAAAAGCACTACGCAAACATGCTAATGCTACGACGATGGTGACCCAATCCCTCCTTTTCTCCTCCTCCTGACCTCCTCCCTCTTCTCCTCAGCCCATCATCATTCGTATTAACAACTTCATTAACTGCATTGTTCGCCATGACACACCAACAATTACCAGAGTCACTCTCGAGAGGTGTGATTGGGGGTGGGGATGGGGGGGGGGGTCAAGAGTGAGAAGAGAAAACTGGGAGAGATTATCTCTTGCTAATAATCCTCTCTTTAAACAAGACTGGCAGCCTCATATTTCTAAATTACCACCAGCGCAGAAAAGCCTATTAAATATTTAACGTTGTTCCACCACAATGCCTTCACCCCCCTACAAGCTCCTCCATCTCTCCCTCCCTCCTGCCCTCCCTCCTCGCACTGCCCCCCAAAATTCATCGTCCCCTACCTCAACTGCTTATACCCCCCTCCCATTGCTCCCCTCGGGGTCCACGTATCAAATATGTGGAGAAAGCCAAACCCATTAATCTTTGAGCGGGAGCCGTCAGATCTGAAGACAAACAGCGTCATTTAGATCTTGTAAGAATGACTTGTATGAGGGGAGTAGGGGGGAAGCAATCATTTTTTGTGATACTGGTGGAAAAGGAGGATGCGTGACATGATAATGAACACGACAGTTGGGCGTATGGTCGGCCTGTGGCGCGCTAATTCGCCACTGTAATCGTTGCGTGTAACCACTCGGTGTTTGTGTGTACAAACTGGGTATGGCACTACAAAGCGATCAGTCCCTCCCCTAAGGCAGCTGTACTGCTTTGAATAAGTGACATGCTGACAATCCGTTTTAGAGGGAAGGGAAAATCACACCATTATTAATGACTGTCAGTCTCCTGGGCCACAGGGCAGCTATAATCACAGGATAACACTGGCCTTGGATCCAGCACTAAGTTTCCCCTGGGTCATAGAGATGGGAGACTGAGGTCTTGTTTAAAAAAAAATGGCAGGGCAGCTAGCTTATAGCATCGATAACTCAATGATTTGGACCAATGGCTGCACTGCAACCATAGGGAGAGTAGAACATTTTTTAATGGTTAAAGTCAATGACTGACAGCAGTGTACCACAGCCCTAACAGCCTTCATAAAACCTCATTTTGACTACTGCTACCCTAGAATTTCACCCACGTAAACAATACATTTTAAAAATGCATTTTATTTTCTCCCCTCAAAGACACAATCTTGGAGGAGTTTATTTTGGTCATCAAACTATGTTCCAGGAGGAAACTTCATTTTGAGTTGAAGATAAGGACGAATAATGAGAGAATCCAGGGTATACTCTTTATAAAGTTATTCTTGGTATCAATTTCTGTATTTAGGGCAGGGGTGTCAAACTGCAGTCCTGGAGGGCCGCAGTGGTAGCTGGTTTTTGGTGTGTTTTAGCACTTAATTGATTAATTAAAATCACTGGTTGGCTAAAGAGTCCACACACCTGGTTTCCAAGGCCTAAAATGGCTGCCAATCGAAAGGAAAGAACAAAAACCCACAGACACTGCGGCCCTCCAGGACTGGAGTTTGACACCCCTGATTTAGGGAGACAGAAAAGGGGTGGTTGCTATTTTGCATTTCTGTGCAAGCGGTGTGTGCAGGGATTTAGGAGAGGGGTTATATTGAGCAGGTGGCAGGGGGTTCTAAATGGGGGGGGGATGGGCAAAATGACATCAATTTCTTAGTTTTAAAAAGTTGGCAAAGTGATTCTGGACATACTGTAGAAACTGATATCACTGTTCACAAATATCAGACATTGGTTCAATATGCAGTGTTTTCTAAAAAATAATATTTTTCATATTGGCTGTGCTCAACCTTACTCAGCATCAGCAAGTCTGAAGCTGCAGCTGAAGCTCCTTTGGGGAAAATAAGGTTATTTTAATGTAATGTAACTTAATCTTATCAAATATTATGAAACAGAGAATAAATAAAAGGGACATGAACCAAAGACAGTCTTATTAAATGAGAAAAGACACACACACACACACACACACACACACACACACACACACACACACACACACACACACACACACACTCACACACACCGTACACATGAATACACCCATGCTCACTCACTCACAGATAGCTATAAATACACACACATATGAATACACACTCCTACACACATTTCACACACACACACACACACACACACAGAAGGTTACAGGGTTACTGCATACAATCATAATAATGATGTAGTAGTGCATCTGGGGTCACTGGTTGTCCCATCCCCTTTCTCACAGGGACCCTAATCTGAGACACAAATCCTGTTTCCTGTGTGATAATGCCATTTCCATGGCTTAGAGCTGCATGGCCATCTCAGGTCAGAGCCAAGAGCTGGGTATGCAGTATTCCCAGGAATGAAAGTGCATTGTGAATCAGGAGTGGGGCTGAGAATTTCATTAATTTTTTTTTTGCGCCCCCCCACCCCACCCCCCCCCCCCCCCCCCCCCCCCCCCGGTTTGTCGCGCTTCACTAGCTACCTGTTACAGCTCGCCTCAAGGTTAAAGCCCCTGTGCTCTCCTATGGGCCAGCGAATGGAACACCTCTAACATACCCATCAATCAATCCTCAAACTCTACACCTCAGCCAGCTCTCTCCATTCTGTGGAGTGATGGCGCCCATTTATGTGTGGCCGCTCCCTCCAGGCTTGTCTTTTCCAGCCCCCTAGCTGTGGAGCAAAATTCCCACGGAGGTCAGAGCTGCAGAATTATCAGAATTATTGGCCATCTTCTGCGGAGACGGAAAATAGTCTCCTTCATACTGATTTAAGTTTCCCTCCCATCCCCCTGCACTGCTGTTTTTATCAATTGAGGTTAAGGTATTCCATGATCTGAAATTCATGATCTGATCTGATCTGATTTCATGATTTAAACAAAGTAATTTCCGTAATCCACATGTATTACACAGTATTGTTAGTACAGTAGTTACTACACACTGAGAGCGGTAATTGAATGGTAACTAAACTTTAAGTAAACACTGTTGCACATGACTAAACCAGAATCTGTGAACACACTGATATACGGATTACAGATAATGGTTGCTGTAGGCCTTGAATTTTGACAAGTCATGTGTAGAGATGAGGGCAACAGAAATAGGGGAGAAATGCTACTGAAATGCCATGAGGAAGGGGCTAAAGGTGAAAAGAGGACAGCTTTTGTGAGGCTGTTGAGATATAGACCCCTTTTTTGTGGTTGTCATGGCTGTGACTCCTCTGCCAAGGTGAAGGGGGCTTAGAGGAGGTCAAAGGAAACGGCTTATGAAGCCCTCCTGATAAAGTTTATGTTTTGGTGCTGAGAAGCAGAAGATGGAAAGAATAAGAAGGGAAAATAAAGAGAGAAAAAAGACTATGTGAGTATCTGCATGTATGTATATAACCTACATAACCTATATACAGAAAAACCTTTTCCTTCTTACAGAAACGTAGATTGGACAAAGTCAAAGTAAAAGGGTGTTTTGAACACATTTTATTTGTCACACAATCATGAAATGCCATTGTACAGAACTGATGATTCAAACTTTCTAATTATGAATCCACTCAATGGAAATTGTGTACTTGTGTGTGTGTGTGTGTGGGTGGATGGGTGGGTGTGTGTATTTAAATGAGTTTATGTGTTTTAGTTTGTGAGTGAGCGTGAATGTGAGAGAGAGTGTGTGAGTGTGTATCAGAGAATGCATGTATAGGTGTGTGAGTGATTGTGTGTGCAGATGAGTGTGTATGTGTGAATGTGTGTGTGTGTTTGTGTGTGAATTTGGATGTGTGAGGACGAACTAAATCCATGAGGAAGAAAAGGAAATGAGGCGGAGTGGGGTGGTGTTACTGGGGGTCAGTTCATGCCTAACACTGTATAATTACTGAGCTGCTAATTAACCTTTCCAAATGAGAAATTATACATGCTCTGTGATCAAAGGCCAAATGGCAGGATAGCAATAAGGCTAAATCGCTGGGTTGAAGGTTTAAAGCCCAACTTCAAATACTTGATAAATACTTTCAGTTGGTATTATAAAACTCAATGTATTTTTAAGCAGTTATTATGCTAAATTATGCACATGTTGATAGCTTTTTAGTTGAAAAACACAGCACTGGACCAGCTCATATTGCCTGCCCTTTGAAAGCTTGGGCAACTGAGAGACTTGGGTGGACAAGCGGAGGACAACAGTACAAGTCAACCTTGAACAGTGGATTTTTGTCAGGGGGGCTCAGATTCACAGGAGGAGGGCAGAGATGCAGGGATATGAGAGAGAGATTGACAGAGGTAAAACCAGGACACTTTCACATGCTACATTTTGATAATTATGTGCCTTTCTAAATGTGTCTTCTTAATGTTCTTGCTTCTTATTTTAACTTAAACAAAATTACACATGTGGTTCACACAAAAATACATGCTGAAACCCTGACACATGCATACATCCACAAACACAAATGCGCATTCATGTTGATACACACAGACATTAACGTTTCCAATCGAGAAAATGTGTTGTGGAAAATATATTTTACACATGGCATGTACAGAAGCTGCTTGCATAAGTCATGTGTGTCTCTATTGACTGCTGGCAGAGAGGGTGAAGTCAGCTCTCAGCTTCTAACGTCATTGATCTTTTTCTCACTAATTAAAGCACAGCAGGGCCCATTCAATTAATCTAACGAGGGTGGCCATGACTGGCTGCCACACACACCCACACACCCAGAGGCCGGCTCACAGACACAGACACACACACACACACACACACACACAGGCTTGCACAAACACACACACTCACACACCGATGCACACGTGTGTATATATATATAGCTGAAACCAGAAGTTTACATACACTATATAAAAAGGCACATAACCTTTTTTTCTCACTGCCTAACATTAAATCAGATTAAACTTTTCCTGTTTTTGGTCAGTTAGGATTACCAAAATTATTACTATTTGCTAAATGCCAGAATAATGAGAAAAGGGTTTCTTTTTAGACAATTTTTATTACTTTCTTCAAAGTCAGAAGTTTACATACACTAAGATTACTATGCCTTTAAACAATTTGGGAAAGCCCAGATGATGATGTCATGTCTTTGGAAGCCTCTGATAGGTTTATTGACAACATTTGAGTTAATTAGAGGCACACCTGTGGATGTATTTCAAGGCACACCTGAAACACACTGCTTCTTTGTGTAACATCATGGGAAAATCAAAAGAAATCAGCAGCCAAGATATCAGGAAGAGAATTGTGGACTTGCACAAGTCTGGTTCATCCTTGGGTGCAATTTCCAGATGCCTGAAGGTGCCACGTTTATCTGTTCAAACTATTATACGCAAGTATAAACACTATGGGAATGTCCAGCCATAATACCGCTCAGGAAGGAGATGGGTTCTGTGTGCCAGAGATGAACGTGCTTTGGTCAGAAATGTGCATATCAACCCAAGAACAAAAACAAAAGACCTAGTGAAGATGCTGGCTGAAGCTGGTAAGAGTGTGTCATTATCAACAGTGAAACGAGTCCTGTACCGACATGGGCTGAATGGCCACTCTCTCAGGAAGAAGCCATTACTCCAAAAGAAACATAAAAAAGCCTGATTACAGTTTGCAAATGCACACAGGGACAAAGACCTTAATTTTTGGAGACATGTCCTGGGGTCTGACGAAACTAAAATTGAACTTTTTGGCCATAATGACCATAGTTACATTTGGAGGGAAAAGGGGGAAGCTTACAAGCCTGAGAACACCATCCCAACTGTGAAATATGGGTGTGGCAGCATCATGCTGTGGGGTTGTTTTGCTGCAGGAGGGACTGGTGCACTTCACAAAATAGATGGCATCATGAGGAAAGAACATTATGTGGAAATATTGAAGCAACATCTCAAGACATCAGCCAGGAAGTTAAAGCTTGGGTGCAAATGGGTTTTCCAAATGGAAAATGACCCTGAGCATACTGCCAAACTGGTTACAAAGTGGCTTAAGGATAACAAAGTCAATGTTTTGGAGTGGCAGCACAAAAGCCCTGATCTCAATCCTATTGAGAATTTATGGGCATAGCTGAAAAGGCATGTGCAAGCAAGTGCAATGAACAGATGCAAGGACACATGAAACTTAACGCACAACATTGCTGCGCTACACACTTAACACACACACTAAAACACAAAACTGTCTCTGTCTGAAATGGCTGCTTTAGCCAAACACGCCTGGGACGGAGCCATATTACATGTACGTTCTGCATTTACATCCAGGCATTTAGCAGACGCTGTCAACCATGATGACTAATAGGAGCGCAAACAAAAAGGCAACTAGCAGAACAGATACCCTGTCTTTAGTGCTGCAGCCAATAGCAGTGGTCAGTTCATTAACCTACAACATGATATGATGTGCTTGAGGACCTGGGGGTGGCTAAGCAAATGGAAAGTGCATATTGTGCTTATTGAGCTTCAGCCTGGTAAATTCCCACGGTAGAACAGCCTGTTATACAGCGATGAAGGACTCCATGCTTCCTCAACTGCGGGATAATTATGAAGAATAAATTATTAAACAAATATTAACTGATAAACAATTACATTGTCTCATATGCTTAATACATGAATAAATGATTAATAATGTTAGAAATACATTTACAAATGTGTAGTACAAAATCTTCATTAATAAAGTATTTTTTGTAAGTTTGCCAAATTTGCTGACAAACTTTATAATTCAGAGCTTAGAGAATACTTAAAATTCATAACATAAAACATAAAATTCTGTTTGTCTGTTTGGTCAATCTTACTATTATTTTTTTATTTCTGTTTCATTAATTAGGAGGAATATGGGGCCTTAGGCTTTTTGGGGTCATAAGGAACAAATATTGCATATAATATGTAGATAAAATAGACTGCACATTAGAAAATAAAAGGAG
>JAFBMS010001069.1:0-48875 GCA_019788955.1 Albula glossodonta | reverse complement strand
TGACATGGCTGGCACCGCCAGATCCTCGAATCCCAGGTGCCAACAACAGGAGACATGACTCAAAACCCTTCATCACCCCATAACACTGGCCCTTCCTGATCAATACCAAGATACCAAGACCAATTTCATGTGCCTCCCATGAGAATACCATCAATAGTTTGGACTGTCATGGTTAGAACCTGAACCAGTGGGGAACATAACCACAAAAAATGCGATAGAAGAGACTGAGGCCATAGCTGACTATTCATACACTGAACCACGTCATCATTTTTGTGCAAATTATCAAACCTATTACTTACTTCTCTTTCTAATCTTAAGATCAGTTACTAGTGTGTGTTTTCTCCATGGCCGATGCGGCCTCCAGGTTTATAAATGGTTATCATAATCATAAAACTAAACCAAACTACGGTGTCACTCTCCAGCCATTTATTTTGTTCTTCTTTAGTTTACCATTGAAATCGAGGCCAGAAGATGGCTCCTATTAAAGAGATTTAAGAGCACCCACCCTGCAATAACTCATTTTGAAACCTCCTCTGTCCTCAGAGGCCCCTAGACCAGCGCTGTTGCAGGGAGATAATTGTGTCTTATTTTACCTCTCTCTTCATTTGTCAGGATTGAAAAGTTCTAACCTTGCAGAAAGATGAAAGGGAGGAGGAATTAGGATGCTGCAATTTTAATCTCAATGCTCTTTGATTCATTATATAACAAATTATATTAAATCCTTGCACAGCACCCAAAGTGATAAACACTTTTTTTTTTCTTTGAAATGTACGAGAAATATATATATTTTTTCCTTTTAGAGTGAGTTTGTGTGGAAATATGAAGGTGAAATCCCTCTTGACTTCAGTGATTAATGAGCAGAGAGGCAGAGGGGTAGAGAGGGATGGTTTAACCAAGGTTTGTCACTTAACAAGAGAGTGTGTGCAGAACAGAGGGGATTGATTTTGTACAAAGCCACTCTCTGGCATCTCATGTATCCATGGGAAAACATTTGAGGTCACAGCTCCTTAAGGTTCTGTGCTGTCTTCACCTAGTCTTAATGAAGCACCCTGAGCAAGGAGCCATGCTGACCTCACATTTCCCTCAGTGAGTTGCACACTGACACATGCAAAAGACCATAAAAAATGTATGATTTATAGGTTTTTTTATGTTAATTGTAGTCGTTCTTGTGCTTCAGTATGTATTTTTTAATTTATTTTACAGAATGTATTAGCAGCGTAAGCATGTTTTTGTCGGAAATGCAACTTAATTTATCTTAATTCAATAAAAAAACAAAGTCTGCAATACCTGCAGCTTTGAATGACACTGAGAGCAGCTCTATGGACGGCAGCACTCAGGGGGAGTGCCTGGTTTGTGCCAGCCTTCCTCAGGTGGCATTGACTTAATCTGTGCCTGATACATGTGACTGGACTGCTGCAGTCAGCAAGTGGGCAATAAGCTCTACACTGATTTGTAGTAATTAGAACATTGGGTGTATTTAAAATGGTAATGTTTCTGCTCTGTGCCATAGCTGACTGCCTCACAGGTCTCATATTCCTACCTACACATTCTCCCACTATCTCTGCTTTATCATATTACCTCAGCAGGCCGCACTTGGATGCAGCTCCACGTCCTGCAAGTTTTCTAATATTAGTCACACAGCGCTCCCAGGCAAAGCAATAAGACACTGGCAATACAGGGATCAGATTTTATGGCAGCTTATGGCAAGAGCCATGTCATGAGCTGTCAGCAGAGACTGGAGGTGACGGGCTCCAGCGCTCTTTAAAATGATGTCTGCTGATGGTGAAGGAATCACTGATTAAAGGAGGGGCAGATGAGGCTTTGGTGGCAGTGCGATGGCCTGCAGCGGCGTAAATCAGATGCCTGCTCATTGATCTGAGAGGTAATTTATTGGTCAGTCTGTAACTGGGAGCAAGGGGAGGAGCTGCCCAGAGCTGAGGCCTGCTCTGGCCAGTTCACTCTGTAGCATGGATGGCTACAGAGATGGATCCCTCTCACTTTTGACGGAGGCATACCCTGTCAAGTTATGTCCAAGATAACTCATCCCTTTTCAAAATCATGTATGTTGTAACCTGTGTGACTTGAGACATTAGACAGGAGACTTGATCAGTCTAATCACAATGTATTTAACCATATCTTGAGGAGGGAATTTGAGTAACTAATTTTTTCATTAATAGGTCAACATCAAGAAGACTGGGTGAATTGATGTTTCAAGTCATTTGATCTTTGGTAGTTTCATCAGTCTGCGTAAATAATATAAATCCGAAATGGGTGGAAGTCTAAATTAGTTATTTTCTTTGTATTATGAAGGGACCATAACTGTCCTAACCGAAATGTATTTCATGTTTTGCTGAAATGCTTGTTTGCATATTTATGCATGGGCCACTGTTTTGGTTCCCCAGTTGTGGCATGGTGACAGACACAAAACTCATTTGAGCTGAGGACAACACACCTGTTGTGTTTGTTTTATGACAACGGGATGCCATTGTTGACTGAATATGACTATTTTCTAAGCCCAGATGCTTGTCGTGGTTTCAGTGTGTACAAGTGATCTTACAGCCATGTATGAAGCAACAGAGAAAATGCTGAAAGGATAAGATAAGCCTAATGTGAGGCTTTCATTTTAGTAATCCTGTGTCATACATAGTCATGGGTGGTTTGGTAATTTCGATGGTTCAGTACTTCCATATCATTATGTGAGACACCATGCCATTGTGAAACATGATATTTCTAAAATACTGCCAAATTACTGTGAAATCATGTCTTAAAAGCACATGAATTTCTTAGCTTAGTTGGATTGTTGGGGGTGCATAATTTACATTTTTATACTCTTAATGAGCAAATTAGCATACATGCAAATGATTAAATAAAAGCGGTGCATTTTAATCAGAGCTAGATGTGATGTGTGCTTGAGGGAAGGGGCTGGTCGTGCCATTTTAGCTATGCTGTCTCAGAATGAAGTGCTGTCCTAGTTTTTTTTTTTTTTTGTGGTCTTTGTGGAATCGCATTGGGGCTTGGGTGGGGAGAAGTCCATATTTACTGGGGGGATGTAATCTCAAGGACAGAGTTAGTGTAAACGGAAAGCTTATTTGGGCTCATTAAAACAGCCCAGAGGAGAAGGAGCTCCTCCTCAGTGCATACAGTACTCTAGGTCTGGTGCAGAATCCTGGGGATGGAGCTAAATATTCAAATTAGGAATTGTTAGCTTTGTAATCAAGACCTGCGACCCCCACCCCCTTTACTACATGGGTGTTTCACATTTAGGCACCATTTGGCATTTTGATTTGGCACCATTTAAGCACCTATGGAGGGCTGGCATGGTTCTACTGGGGGGTGAAAACAATTAAACTCATCCTGTATAAATCTTCTTGAGAGGCATGTCATGGAAAATAATAGACCATATTTTTATTTGTGTAGTTGACCCCTGTCCATAGTACCCATGTGCCATTCTATCTGCAGTTTAAAGATGCAGTTCCTTATGAGGAAACATGTGGGACTCACTGTTACCTGGTATGGAAGTTTTCACAGACCTGTTGGGAAGATCCCAGAATATTGAATGGCTCATTTTGTTCAAGTAAATTTTGTATAAAAATGATATCTGTAATGTGTTCTCTTCTCTGGAAAGATATTAATGCATAGCTGTAGTTTTGCATCATTTTCCTTCAAAAAATCGCACTCCTCGTCAGTCTTGTCAATCTTGCTATGATTATTTGTCACTGAATAAGTTATTAGAAGTCACACAATGCATACCTCTCCTGTGACTCAGTGTGCAGAAACGGCAACCTCAGTGTGTCTACTGAAAATCAGATGCTAAGTGCATGGACCTGTTGTGCCAGCCAAAAGTAATTAGATCATCGAATGATTGTGAAGGTGGTTATGGGGGCCCCAAAAAAGTATGAAGTAACATAACTTGGAGCAGGGCATTCACAGGACCACTGTGAAAGAGTTTGCAGACCACTAAAGCAGTCTTGAGGAAGTTATGTAATTGTGAGGGGCCCACATCCGCACATCAGGAGGATAGAGCATAGCATGGCAGGGTCTCCATGGTGACGCAAAACAGTTGGCGGTGAAGCAGAGCCCCGACAGGGCACAGTGCCATGTCATGACACAGAGGGGGCAGAGCGAGTGCTCCCTCATTAAGAGGCCTTGAGACAATCTGGAGCGTTAATTATGGGCCCATGGTGTGACACAACAATTGCTCTGGTCTTTTGCCACTTTTATGCTTGTACCTCTCAGCAGCTAGATATTTTCACTCGATTCATTTTTATTGACAAGTTGGTTTTCGAGTGAGTCAACATCACATTGTCTCTGAGGTTTATCCTGTCAGCTAGCAGGTCTAACCATCTTTATCCAGAATCTCCTTATCTCTTATGACCTTTTGAAAGAAAGATGTCTCAGCCTTGCTCGATACACGTTTGCCTTTTCATTCCTGGTACCAGACAAGCATTGTATTATGGGCTGAAGTTAAGGCCTATTTGTTGTTAAGCACCTCAAATGCCATGTCTTTGTTAAAGTTTGCAATGTCATTCACAATATCTTAAGATAGAACTTAAACATGGAAGAAGGATTTTGGGATTTTTACTCTTGAGAAAAAAAATACAAAAGTGAAGGAAAAATATGTGTGTATATATGACCAGATAAAAACAAAACCAGATGATTGTGGCACTGATAATAGCTCCAACTATTTTGGGTTTTCATGGTTACTATGGTTAAATGGTTACAATGAGTCTGTTTGAAGTATGGGTCTGCAGAGAGGTCATTATCTGTATCTGTACCTGTATTTGTTTAACCAAAAAATTATCTGTAATGGTATTCGGATAGAAAGTGGGTGTGGTCTTTACAGGACGTTACTATTAATTACGACTGTATAGGTTATTCACCTTAATTTCTCTCCCTGGGGGCAACTGTTGGTCTTTTTATTTTGTCTTTTAAATTACACCTCTATTTCCTTTTAATGGGTGAAAGTAATGTTGTACTAAAGGCCTGTTTTAATTGATTGACTTATTTTGATTGAAATATTCAGTTTCAATTTACTGAAATTGTAGCAGACTGAATAGCTACTATTGTTGTTGCGGCTAAGTTCGTTAGAGCGCTAACATTGATATAGTTTGGGGCAGCCTGTAGTCTAGTGGCTAGGTTCATGACTGGGACCCCTGAGGTTGGTGGCCCAAGCCTCAGCGCAGCACACACCATTGCTGTTGGGCCCTTGAGCAAGGCCCTCAACCCCACATTGGGGGGGATTGGCTCTTGGCTAAAATAATCAACTGTAAGTCGCTTTGGATAAAAGCGTCAGCTAAATCACTGTAATGTAATGCAGTTTTCTCCATGGATCTTTCTAGTGTTGTGCTCACTATTAACAGTAGTTTAATTACACAATATGTCTCAGAAGTAGGCTGCTTGCATACAGGGTTTTTGATTGCTTGTATCTGACTGACATCAAGCCAATGTTGTCATTTTGTACGACAAAACGAGATAACATTGTCTACTACGTGGCTACATTAGCGAATATGCATAGCTGGTTATTGAACCGACATATAGTTCTTAGTATTCAGCTTACTAGCCTTCCTGTCCAGTTATATGTCTGCCTCGTTGATCTTTGGCTCATTAAATGTATTACCTTAATCTAAATATGGTTTATTGTTAGCTATCCTGCTGGTGATGAAACATTATCGTGAATAGGCTACTGCTTTAATGTAAAAGTTGCAACAGGTTGCGCCGAATGCTAGGCATCTTAAGCCCCAAGTCTGTCTTGCTATATACAATGGCATTATTGCCATGTTAGGACAAAGTTTTTCCCTGCATTTTACTTGTTCGGCAGTCGGTCATGTTTCTGGGTGACTTGAGAAGAACATTGAACTCGCAGCTATCAAAATTTAATCGGTGGTGTGACTTTGCCCCCAACAGCGCATCTGAAGTAACTGAGGTTTTTGGGGTTTGCCAAGACGCTATACCAGAATGTTCTTTCAGTGCAGAACGCAATTTGGAGCACAAACTATGCCTTCTACGAGCTAAATAGTTCACCTGTCACTGATAAGTGTTAGTGCTGAACCCTGCTACTGTACTGGGTGATCATGGAAAAGAGATGAGACTGAACCGAAGTGGCTGCTCTTGCCTCGCTTTGGGGCTGTATGAGCAGATCGCTCCCATGTCAGCAAGGGAGGATCACAACAAGTTGAAAATGATAATAATGTATTTTATCAATAAAAGAATGTTCAAATAAACATTGTTCAAATATACAGTCTACCTTGAGTCTTTACAGTACCCAGCCGATTTCTTTTCTTTTTTTTAATTTGAATACGAATACATGGGATGATATTCGGACAGAATTATTATTGGTTTATGGTTCATTATTCATGCGTTTCCGAATACGGTATTCGGCTTCGGGCAGAGCCCTAGTTTAAGGCTTCTGAATAGATCCTGCTATTGTTCACTCAGTGCTCTTGGAAGCAATTAATGATTTTTCCTGCACTCTTGGATGTGCATCAAACTTGCTGATCCCTTAAATGCTTGCAAAAGGCATCATGTAAGGAAAAGGCCCTTTTCTCACAAAGCATTTATGATCCAAAGCCACTGCGTGAACTCCACACATTACTTGGGCTGATATGATAATGAAACAAGGTACATTTTATCTACTATTCAAGGTATGTTGACGTTGTTTTGCCAGGACTTTAACTACCATAAATGCATTGTGCAAACCAAATTAATTGTTTTGAAAAAACTCTTCCAGCAGTGCAATATGATTTTTATGAGTGTACTTGACTTGTGCCTATAACTGGACTTTATACAGTGCAAAAATCAAACTGAATCCTGAAAGCCATTAATGTCACCCTGTAGGCTAATCTTTTAAAATTATTGTTATGAAATCAGAAAATGTAGTTTGTGTGCACTCTGTGAAGCTTGCGATAACATTTTCTCTAGTCCCACAAGGAAGAAATCTACCTTGTACTCACTCACCCCACAAGTCCCTTGAGCAGAAGTATTGTGTTTTTCAAGGAACAATATAGCATCTTCTTGTTGTGGACAAGCTTTGACGTGGGAGCCATGTAATTCTGTGTGTTTGTGCCTTTGACACTGAATCACAGGTTCCTACCAATAATACCATGTAATCTACTGAAAGTAATTTTGTCACACAATGGAATATATGCTTTTTTTATTGTCTGTAGATGTACATGATTTTTATCTGTAATGCACACTGCTGGCAAATAGTGACAATAGAAACTTTGCCATGTATATTTAGAGTCCAAAGGGAGAAGCTGCATCTTTTCAGATACTGTTGAATATCAGGGGATTCATTAATTCAGTGCTTTTGTTCTCTGTTAAATAGCTGCGTTTGCCTGTGTCCCAGCCTCTTCGTCTAAATGTTCCATCGTGCTCGTATTCAAACAAACCATGAAATCCTGAGCTGAGTGGGAACCAACACAAACTCACTACCCAGCTCCAATCTGGCCTCCAAACAATGGAAGGCTGAAAACTGTGAGTATGGAAAGCGTGAAAGTGTATCTGCTGAGTAACCACTGCCCAGAGCTGTAGGGTGATATTGAAAACGATGACAGTGAAAATTCAGTTTTTTGTTTGTTTTTTTTTTTTTCTTCCTTGGACTTTTCTGGCTAAATAAAGGTAAAACAAGAGCATGGTGCATTTTAGTCCTCTACCTACTGAACCATTTCAAGAGTAAGGGAACATTCCTTGTTCTTCAGGTCATTGATTTGCTTTTGTAAGTAATCCAGGCTGGCTTTTAAATGCTCAGTAAATAATTGTTTCTGCAGACCCTTTTCTGGTCTCTAGTAAGAAGACATGGTGAGGCTGTAGTGGGGAATGAGACCTGTGCTAGATAATGACCTTGTGAAGACCCTGCGGGGTGAGTTCACTCACTGTGATTTTGGAAATGACTTCCCATTGTGCACCCTTAGATCAGGATCACTGCACATGTGCATGCTGTGGTATAATTCTTTCAAACCTGCTTGTACAGTCACATACTGATAACTGCATCTTTTATTTACTGCTGTAGCCTTGAGAACTTAAAAGGAGTATGCACCTATTCAGACTATCTGCTGGTACATACTGGTACATATTTAAACAGACTGAAATTATCCATAGCTAATTGTATAGCTAACTATTGGGAGAAGATTGTCTATGCACTGTGGTATATTTGGTCTTGGGATGTAGCGAGCCAGAGGGTTGATAGCCATAGAGCTTAAGCCTTAGCATTTAACCTTTGCTGCCCACAGTCTATACTTGGCAGAAGCTCCCTGTTGCACAAGGATGAGCTTCCTTATGCAACAGGGAGACATACAGAGCCAAAAAAGGTGTTTTAGTTAAGGTTCTTATTGTATGGGAAGAGATTTACATAATATTCATCCATCCCACCGCTGTTTGTTTTATTGCGCTTAGACACATGTCAGTGTTGCATTTTCAGCCCGTGTTGGACGTGGGCATAAAGTAAGCGTATGGTTAGGACACAGGAAAACAGTCATCATTGCTCTGTCTGTAGGCACCAGCATGCTGCTGCATTGACTCTGTGGCCCTTACTCCTGTGTTATGGCTCAGGTGTTATGGCTCCTGTGACAGGCTCATAGAATTGGCTGGACTTCATTCTCCTCTCTTGTAATTCTGTGGCTGTAGCGTAGACCAGGCTTGGCATATTGCATTCAGCAGGGTATTCCACAGCAACTCTTTCAGTGTTGAGGTCTGTCTGCTGTCTGCCCATGCTGACTAACACTGAGATCACTGGGATCAAGCCCATCCTCTGAGTATGCCACCCCAGAGCACTTCATTTCAGCTTTCTGTTTACAAAGTCTGTATTTTAAGGATTACTTTTCTTTGGTATGTATGGATTTCATATGAGGAATTCATTCTAGCCAGTTACCAAGGCCAGATGACTTTTTTGAGTTTTTAGAATTTCCTCTCCAAATGCAATGTCCCTGCAGAATATAGAGCTCAGTGACTCACCCCCTACTGCCGCTGTGCCATCCCTCCTCCCCATTTTCATTCTCTCTTACCCTCTCTCCTGAGCAAACCTGTGAAATTAGGTTCTCATTGGCCATCTCTACTCTCTTTTACTAAAAATGGGCCTGCTTTGTTTTGATGAATGTTTAATACAGGCTACAGTCTTTGCCCCTGTCCCTGCTCTAATTAAATTCATCAAGGTACTGGGTCCTCTGGGGTCCTGTGGACCATTTTATAGCAGAAGCAAGAGAGCAAACAGAAAAACAAACATGTTTTCTTCTTCTCCTTCTCCTGGATAGCTAACGGTTTCTGTCAGACAGCAGTTAACTTGCACAAAATTCACTGGTGCTTCACTGCTACTCTACCAAATGAAAGGATGAGAACTATGGTCATCAGGTTACCCACATCAATGGTTGATTAAGGCTGAAGTCACCCTAGCCATTCTTAGCCTGGGGTAAAATGTTGGCTGATCTTGCTTACAAATTTGAATATGTGGGGACATGACTCTGGTCAGTCCACATGTGCACCCTAGAACAGACACCTTCTCTAATTTTTTTTGTTTGTACCAGAAAAAATATTTTAGTGATTCCATTTAAAGATTTTTAAAAGCAATGTCAGGTGGTGTTATGAGACTTACTGAACCTGAAGACTGTCAGAAAGCAATAAAACAGACAGCTTGTTTATTTTTTCCTCCTCATCTTAGTAATCCAGACTTTGATTTCCTCAGTGCTCATCCTGTTTGAGACCTGCTTCATACCTGACTAAAATCACAAGTGAGATGATTTGGTCTGGCAGGCACACTGCTGGGGTGAGCCAGCTGTCCACTGCTCCTGTGTTATTTTTATTCATTGCATATTTCCTGCTGTGGCATGTTTAGTTTTTTTGTGCCTACCATTACAGTTCCCTTATTTTGATCTTGTCAGCTGGTACATTCAGTTAAGCAAAGATTTTTCTCTCATGGAATCATTAGCTTTGACTCTAGTTGCAATTTGAATTGACCTGTTAATCAAAAAGCGAATTGCAGCAGTGGGCATTTGTTAATATTTTGATGGTGTAAAAAGATTACAATAGTGTATAGCATTCTCAAGAAATGAAACATGATTTGCTGCCAGTATGTTGACCCACCCACATGCTGGAACATTGCCTTCAATGGATGAGCTATACACTACAGAAAAATAGTATCTCAAATTCAATATTTATGGGAATACACAAATACATTTATGAACTCAGGATTTTAAAATTCTTATTCTTGTGCATATGGTCAGTTTTCATTTGTAACACATAAAAAGATATAGGCGTATTAGTAATTTAATTAAAAACATCACTTGTAGGAGTATTATAGTAGATAGTATATGATAGTATAATATACCAGCTAGTGAACTATATGGTAGCTAGTAGCTGAGATCCAAGAATTCATGCGTCATCTGTGATGTGTTGATTCAGCATAATTTGAATGAAAATGCAGCAAAACAAAACCAAGCTATCACTTGGTTATCACCAATACTAAGCTATCACTATTTTTGAAATGATTCTGTTAAATTTAGTAATTTCAAGGCCTCTGTAGTATTTTGCTTTTGTTGTAGTAGTAATGGTTTTGTTGTCTGGTGTCTGGTTGTTTTCCTGGTCTTCTCAGGTGCTGAGGATGGGGTGATGGCCTTCTCCAGATCAGAAACTGAGGACCGGAGACAGTGACCTCCAGCCATACAACCCCTTCAACACCCAACTACAAGAACGCAACAGCGCCACAACAGCTGACATCAGATGGGGCCTGAGGATGCGGTTATGGGAGATGGTCCTCCCTCCTTCTTTTGTTCTTCTCCCTGCTTCCTCCCCTTTTTCCCCAGTCACAGCTGCTGCCCCAATTGCAGTGGGACCCCAACTAGTCTGAGCACGAGAGTGAGGATCAATCAATGAAAATGAGTGGTTTGTAGTCATTCAGGCTGCACTTGTTTGGCTGTTTGTTTTCCTTTTTTCCCCACTCCTATTTGTGTGGAAGTGTTTTTATGGCATTGCTCTTCTGGGAAGTGACTGGATGGGACTACTGATGTACAGCATAAGATTCCATGGTTAACCTGAATAAGTAGGAAGATTGAAAGTGATTTTAATGAGAGTCTATGAAATGAAGATTAATCCTCATGATTAATCAGTCATGATCGCCTCTGCTTTTTTCCCCTTACTGTCATCAAGGAGCTTGAATTTCTGTAATTGGGACTATTCTTGTTGTTTGCTTTTTCTCCCGTTTGGTTGTGTAAGGAAATACGGTGGCACCCATTTTCTTGCAATATTTAGCCACTGGCAGGCCTTTTGTCTGCATCCCCCTGTTAACTGCTGAAAATGGTCCCCTGTTTGTTGTGTAAAGGAAGTGGACTCCTTACCCTTTATTAAACTGCTAGCAAATACGGATGTCTATGATAGCTATGAATATGCATGGCTTTACTTTAGTGGGTTATGGTAGTGAGCACACTCAGATGGAGCACATATTTTGGAGTGTACCCACAAGAGCGTATTGGCCCTGCTTGTCACTGTCTTACTGTAAAACAACTACATCTTTAATTGTACAGAATAGACAACTACAGAAACTGTGGAAGTAACTATTTGTACCAGTCGCATTTTATGTCATTTTTAATAAAATGGCATTAATAAGGAACTGAAAATGAAGATTAATGGGTCTAATTTATTGCCTGTTCTATTGTATTGATTCAGATTGTTCAGATTAAAGATTGTTTTTTTTTTTTTTTTTTTTTTTTTTTAATATCTTTTACATATAGCTAAATTGCAGGAATGGAATGGAAAATCTCTTTGGTCCACTGTATTTGTATCAAAGACCTGATGTAAAGTTCTGGCTTAATTTGCCATTCTACAGATGAGCAAAAACATTAATCTTAAGCATCATCTTGGATAAGAAACTTCCATATGCATACATGCAGCTATCAGAAACAGCATGCAGATTAGCTTTCAGAATCCTCACTGAGATTCAGCCAAAACACAATGTATACTCATTGAAAGAAACTGCAGTTAAAGCATTTTATTAACTTTATTTTAATGCTGCCTTCATCAAACACAGAAATAAAATATTTTTATCTCATGTTATCTGTTGACTGTATGTGATGATAGCTAATATACTAAATATTTAATGCGTGTATGTATCTTTGCTGGCGTGCTTAAGTTAATTATCTGATAACAGGCATATATGTCCTGAATACCTTGTGGATTAAAGAATATATTATTACAGACTTCAGATGTCTTTAATGATAATCTTTATTGCCTTTTTTTCCCGAAGTCCTCTCGGGTTTGAAGACACTAGACCTTTGCCATGTTTTCAGCAAAATGGCATTGAAATCATTTTTCTTTCAAACTGGAAATAGATTTATGTTTTTCCTGTTTACACACAGTTGATGTGGAAATATTTTGGCCATCAAAATAGTTGCTTTTGATCTGTGACAAATGGTAGTTCAACACAATTTCTTAAAATGTTTACTGTAAATTTTACTTTGAAAATTTTAAATGTTTTGGTGTGTTTTTCTATTGTAATGGACACAAAAAGGACTTCTATTGCTGTGTTAGCACTGGGTTATCGATATGTTAACACTTACGATCTGTTTGTACTCTGGTCATTTAGATTATCAGTGAACAAAAGGTCCTTCAAATCTGAAATGACCTGTGCGATTAACAGCATGCCTTGTAACACTACTGTGGTGTACCTTTTAATGTAATGACCTGTTTGATGACCTGTAGATGCTTAGTAGTATGACTTTTAAATCCGTTTGCATTTTGCTGTTTTTTTTTATTATTTTCCCACTTATCATTGATGTTAATAATAATGAGATTGTAACTGCTGGGTGGCTTCTGACCTCACATTGAATAAATGCTTCCAAGCCCTATATGGTCTGGAGTGTGAAAGAAATGTTCAACTTTTTGTTGTATCAGCATTGCTCTAAATAGCCACAAGAATATCAGAAACATCACAAATCAATGATGGAATCCATTCCTTAGCAAAATCAATTAACCTATGATTGGATGTTGGTGATGAATTTGATGTGTTTTTCAATGATTCTCAGTGACAGACCAAACTGCGAGCTGGTAAATACACACTGTACATGTATACTGATAGTTTGATTTTATTAATTTTTTTTGTGTCTTTTGTTTTAAAAATCATATTTTGAAGCCTTCCTGTACGATTTTATGTAACCCACACTGAACCCAGTAATTTGATTAAGTTCTGCTGTATGTTGAAAGATGCACTACTAAAGGATTTAATAATCTAATCATAATTTGAGGCTGAACATCAAGGAATGTCACTTTGCACTGGGTGTGACTGTGGTTAGAAAGTGCTAAGCAGTTTCTTTTTAGCACTCATAAGCAGGGTGATTTTTTTTGTCCTTATTATTGTCATCCAGTTGCTATTCTTGATATGACAACCAGGAACAATTAATGGAACCTGCTTAATAAACATTAATCATATTTTTCATCTGTGAACATCTGGTCACAATTAACCAGCCATATTCCTCTTGTGGATAATATTGTTAGGTCAGTGTTGAATGCTGGCAATGCAATAAACCCCAGATGGTTTAAAATGAAGAGTGTCTCTCTGACTGGGAGCTCCACTCACCTTTGCTGATCATGACTCAGTGCTATAGCTTCATTGGCTACATTGCTTAAGACTGTACCAAATGCAGATATGGGGCTTCATTCTACACTATCAACAGTCCTTCAGTTTTTTGAAAAATTTAATGTAGCAATGTAACATGTAAAATGAAAAGAGCGTAATAGTTGTGACGTTAGTTCGCTTGGAGCAGTATCACTATAAAATACCCACAGCAGGTGTTCATTGGGAAAGTTATAGCCTATTCAAAATGCTTTTTGAGACTGAGGATCTGAAAGCTCCAAACAACCTGAAGAATTCCCTTGTATTTTTGCCTGTGGTGGCTGCTATTAGCACACCAAATTAAGTACAAATGCGCCCAGATTTTCAGTGAGATGCCTTCAGATAAACCATAGTCTGTCGAAGCTGAGCATGCAGGAAAATGGACCTGTCATACTCAGGGCATGTAGGGGTTGCCACCTCTGTCTTAGCAAACTGAGCTGTGTGTCATGGGTGAATGTTGCTATCTTCCTGGGAGGTAAAGTACTAATCACTGCTTAGTGCGTCACTGGGGCCTCCCCGCTAAGGAGTCTGAGCCCCAAAGGGGAAAACTGTAGGTTGTGTGGAAGGTGAATTTGTCTGCATACTTTACAGAAAGAATGTGTATAAATGTTGTAGTGTTGTCAGAGAAAGGCAGATGAGAATCCTGACAAAGCCAGTACCAGACATCGATCCTGTGTGGTCATTTAGGGAGATGGGAATGGAAGTAGTGTTTCATTAGGCTGTTCGCCATTTCAATTCACACTGCCAACTGCACTGGCAAGCACAGTGGCTGTGGTCTGTCAGCACCAATTTCACATGAAGCACTGTTCTCTGATGCATTGACTGCAGCTGTGGAAGGCACTACAACAATGAGAAAGACTTACAAATACTACTGGATATTCATAACCAGGCAGAGAAACATGTTTTAACATGTGTTTACCAGCCATGAAGGAAACCTTGATTGACATCCCACAAAAAGTATTGTACAACCTTTAATACATTTTTCAGTGCTACTCTTTTGTTCAGTGAACTGATTCTCTGTCCTCATAAAACTTCCTGGCTGTATGACTCTGGTGAATTGAAAGCATTGTGCCATGAGCTGCTTCAGAGATATAATGCCGCCCAGAATGGTGCATTGCCTGGCTGGGCAGAACAAAAAACTGATGTCATCAAGAAATCCCTGCTCCAACAAAGTGATGTCAGAATGCCACTTAATAGGTGGATGAGCAAACCAATAAAAAATAGCAGTCATCACATAAAGACAAAAGGACTCTCCCTAAGCCACCAGTGAGAGCTAGTTTTTTTAGGGTAGTTCAACCACCTTAATGTGATACACAGGATACTGTTTAATGTTTGATTATCCTTCTAAAATACTAGGTGTTTTAGCATGTTGCCTTCTATGATTAATTTGAAATGTGTAACATGTTAATAAAGCAATAATGCAATTAATTACAATGACCAGGAGTTAAGCTGGGCTGGGACCGCCCAGGCTGAGCCCTGGTACATCTACCATTCACACTTCATTTATTTACACATTTTCTCTCTGCAGTTGAATAAATGAATTATATCCGGGCTGTTCAAATAACTCATAATTGATTTTGCTGTCCTTTTACATGCTTAAAATGACATTGTATCATCACTTTCATGGTCACCTCACAAGCCTGTCATCAGTCTGTTGCTAGATTAGACATGGCACAGCATGGTACATGCAGCCCTCATGTAATCTAAAGGGGTGAGTTTAATGTTACCTCAGAGTCTGTTCAATATTTGATGTCTTCTCTCACAACATTGAGATTTTAGGAAGTTTGATTGATTGAAAATCAGAGACCATGCTTATTCATTATGGTTAAGTTGGTTAGGTTTAAATCATGGCAGGCTCATCACATCATTGCTTGGCTTTTGCACTTTCTCACTTGAGGGGCTGTAGGTGCTATATTCACTGGCTTTTTTTTTTGTTTGTTTTGGCTTGCTGCAAATCAGTGCTGTTTTTAGACACAGATGTTTCTTAAGATAGTGACTGCTTTTAGGAAAGACATGGGTTTGGGAAAGAGGCTAGAAGCCTTTACCCACTTTCATTCAGCATAATGGATGCTGAGCCTCAAAGGGGTTATTGTTTCATTTAAGGCACGTGGAAGATCCTGGACTTTGTGAAGTTGATTTCCATTCGTGTGTATATATGTTCAATTTTTCTGTTCAGTTTGCATGGTTTTTGTTTACCATATATGCTATAGCCGTGAGTCCCCATGGTCTCATGCGTGGGCACCGTGCAGTCACCCCCCCTGCCTCCTGCTACCTTTGCTGCAGCCTGTATTCGGTAAAATGGGTCTGTGGAATAAACCTTATTTGTCATACCAAGGATGGGCAGTTAGGTAAGCCACAGAAAGCTGCAGAGTGCACAAACCAAATAAAGCCAAGGGAGTCATTAGGTCGACTGCTGGAGACGAAGAAGCTAAAAATAGGGAACATTTCCGTGTAAAAACCATGTTGAATTAAATATGAGTTGGTGTGGAGGGACTGAGTAACTGCACTGCTTTATTCTTTTTGCAGAGGAAAAAATAACTATCCTGCTGTTTCTCACCAAAATATGTCCTTATAGTCCTCATACCTTCTGTGTGGGCCTCATCACAGTTTAATTATCATTCATGACTTATTTTTGTGGATTACCAAACTTGCATACACCTAAACTGAATAAAATATTTTATCATCGTCTGTCTTTCGGCAAAAACCCTCCCCATCTGCCAGTTAATGGCTTGCATTCTTCTTTCAAATTGTTCAACCATTTAGGTTGAAGTATCTGTTCATTTTTACAGGAATCCCTGACTCCAGCATCCTGGAGCCTCTGATGCTGACACATCCATTTGGAATTGGTGGTATTACAATATGATACATTTTTTCCTTTCCGTTTTTGTAGAATGCTGAAAAGATTTTCAGCAGAGGTTTGCTTATGTTGTTTTGCGGGCTTATGAATTTCAAATAAAACACTGAATACATTATGCTACATTTTCTCCCTCTGTAATGCATGAAAGTGTTTATGCCCTTAGCAATTTGTATTGTAGAAGCAGTTTAGACAAAATTTGTTTTGTGCTCCTCTGTCATTTCAACATAATATTCCAATGTTCTACCATTTCTGAACAGAAAGCTTTGATTCCGGTGTGATGCAAATGTAATACAATGTCAATGATCTATAGGTAATACTGAAGGTTCAATGGTTCTATTATTCAACCAACATATTTGTGTTTTAGTATAATAACCTACACAGAGACTCGCTGATGTGTTCTGCCAAGAAAGATTGCATATACTATAAGAATGTATAGTAATTTTGTATAAAATTGTTCCACACTCCACCAGAATTTTTTGAAAAATTTTTATGCTTCATAAAACAGCAGAGAATTTAAATATGAGGGAAGGCTAAGGCAAACATTGCCCATTTTAGAGGTTTTAATGGAGTTTCTGTGAGTTAAAGCTTCATAACTGTTGTGAGGAGGATTTTTCTCTTCAACAGGCAATTTATGCCATATCATTTTGCAGCAACCTTCAGACCCAGTCCTCAATAGTCTGGTGAGTCTGCTGCTTATGCGGTGATGCTAGCTGCTGACAGGAGGCCAGTTAATCACCTGTTTGATTGTACAAACCTTGCAAAAGAAACTAAAAAAATTCAACCGAACTTTTCAAATCTAGCTCTTGTACTGCATATTTAGCAGCAGTGATGGATATTCAAAAGTATTGATCTCCTCATTTTGGAATACCTGTTTATAATAATAGTTTCGTCCAATTGCATCAGGAACCGTGCCAGGTTTATTCATTTTTGTATATCAATTTATGTAAAGCCTATGCAGAAGCCATTTTGGTGCATTTCAGTGTGATGGAATGTGTGTGTGTCCGTGCGTGCGTGCGTGCGTGTATGCGTTTGTGTGCGTGTGTGTGTGCATGCGTGCGTGTGTGTGTGTGACTGTGTTGGAGCACCATTGCAGGATGGATCCTCAAAAGCAGGATATGACTGATGGTTCTTTTTGTAGCATACATTGTAAAAAATGACTGCCATTGTCAAAGATGAGAAACAAAGGTGTCTCTTCATACATGCATATCTTACATGTGCTCATGTCAGAATTCTTTGTTTGCATAAGCTGTGACTTGGAAAAGCCAGGACCCATCTCTTTCATTGGGCCTTCATACTGATTTGCTATCTCAACAAAATGAACAGCTGAGCAAATTCACTCAGATAATCACAAGTTCAGATTCTGACATGTAGTGACTACAAATATACATTGTAATAATACTGTGTAAGTATTCTCAGAGCCAAAGTCTAGGCAACCACAGATCTGTTTGCTTCTAAAGAGGAGTATTTATGTATCCATTTATTAATGCTCCCTGCCTTATTGAGTGTAGCAAGCATAGCAGTGCATGTCGAGTTAATGAGAAAAGGGATCTTTATTTTCATACACTCCATATGGCTGCGAGGTCATGATCAAACCCCGAGTTTCTGTGCTAAATCTCCCTCACTTTTAAATGGAATATGGGGAGGTGCCTCAGTTATCAGTTTATTTCAATTAAAAAAAGAAGTCCAGGAAGGGAGATACATATTCTCCTGGGAGAAAAGAAGTAGAAAAAATGAACAGTGACCAGTTGCTATAGCAGCAAATTATGAACATGACAATCTGCTGTAAAAGTTCAAAGGGACATTTACTTTTTGCATGTATTTTGTCAGATAATTTCTAAGAGGCAAGACACCAATTCCTCAATGTGCTAAAAGCACACGTAAAAGCCAGTGGATTTTAAATTTTGGCTTTCCTTCCAGTGAATAGATGTATATTTCTTTAATACAACAAAATACAAGAAGTAATCACTAAAATTAGGTGTCACAACATGTAGAATTCTACATTAGTTAAGAAAGTGTTTTGGAGAGGCTGGGATTCTCATTACACATATTTAATTTGGATTGTAAGTCAACAGGTTCAGTGCTTCCTGAGAATTTCCCTGGAGTAGTCTGAATGACTCAGCTGTATCTCAGCGTGACTTGGCAGGGCATCCATCAAACCAATGGCTCCATCTGCACAGGGAGCCACTGCTGCTTTGACTCATGTCAGCCGGTTCCATGACCTGTGCTGTAGTGAACAAGTGAACAATGCCAACTTCCCACCATCCCCTATGACACTGGTGCAACCCTAAACAGTTCAACTTAATTGGATTTGATTAAAGCCTTTAACCTACAAAAGCTAAGACACCTCAATCTTCTAATCCATCTTGCAGAGACAGGGTCTTGCTTCTAATTTCAGCCTCACAGCAGAGCAGTGTCATCCCCTTTGACCAATATGGGCTGCAGAGGACTTATGCTTATTTGCTGTTTGTTCCGTCTCAAATGGTGTCTGCAGAATTTTCCTCTGAATTTTCTTTCACTTGTATTGTTATCAGAGTTGAAGGTCAAATGAAATATGAAAATGGTAAACAATTTTTGTTTCCTCGCTAAATAAAAATCTTGTATGGAACAATTTGGTGACTTTTCATGCAGGAGTGAGACATAAAATAAGTTTCATTGCACAAAAAAAACTGTTGGTGTGTTTCCCCAGAAGAAAACAAAAACACCACAATGTTTTTTCCAATGATCAGACAGTCCTTTTGACACAACCAGCTGACCCCCTCCTCCCCTCAAAGGCTTCTGAGTCACATGATCCATGCTTCCTCATCTTCCCTCGTCTCAGAAACAGATGGCCGGCCTCTACCCGCATTTCAGGATATCCACTGTAAAGCAATTACAGACCAAAGAAGATGGAAATCACAAATGAAATGCACTTATAAAATTGTTCCCCACTGAGTGGCTTTATGACTGAAGGGTGAGGAGGAGGAGGAAAGAGGAGTGGGATTTTGATTTTGTGAGGTAAATCAGACACAAGTGTTACCTGAGGATAATAGGCAAGCTGGATAGGATGGGGGGATGTTGGTGCTTAACTCGCCCATGCTAGACAAGAAAAGCACTCCTCCCTTTCTCCAACTTCAACCTTTTTCCCTTTGTCTCTGCAGGTTTAAGCTGTGTTGCCATGGTAACTGCATTCCCAGGGACATTGTAATGTGAGCACATCGTATAGCAGGGAGGGGTGAAAAGGTGTGTAGCTGCATTTTGCTTTTGCTGTTGGAAGGTTTCTGTTGATGGGGGGATAACACTTGCCCTGTGTAAAAATATCTTTTGTGTCTGAATTGCATTACTGCCCGGGATGAAGCTGGAAAATGCTGTTTTCTCCCCATCGCCCCCATTGCCTCCCCCAAAGCCCCCCTACGCCTGTTTGCCTTTTTATGGAATATCTGAAAGCTTCTGACACAATATACTTTAACAATAGTGGTGTGAACTGGCTACTCACATTTTTATATGAAAAAAGACAGATTTAACACCTTTGGCAGAGGGATATGACATAAATAGACACAAAAATACACAATCTGAAAATACATTTTCATAACAGAATCACAACCCCATGAAGCGTAGCTGAATATTTTAAATTCCAGTCTGTGTTTTGGATGTACAGCAGGGGCCCAGAGCAATGATATACAACCAACTGCTGTGTGCTAATATTGCTGTACTGGCACAGACCTGGGAAACATTCACACAGTCTGCCTCCAAAGGCAACATCAGATATATCACCCACTTTCCACACAGCGATGATGCTGACAATGCATGCGCACAGCGGCCAAAATTACATATGCATGAGGCCGTGGAGTGGGATTGCAAGATGCCAATGGAGAGCAAGGTGACAAAGGTGACATGAGGAGGGGGCTGGGTGTGGATCAATACATGAAAGGAGGTTTTGAGAGGCTGAATGCAGCACATCCTGGCTGCAGCTGTGGAGCGAGTGGATTTATCTAACTAAATGCTTCTGAACCCAGGGTTTGGTCGTGTGGAGGTTGGGAGAACAGGATGCAGTCACAGAGACAATAACACAGAGGGGATGTCCTCAGTGATGACCTCATTTTTGTAAAGTTGCTGGAAAAGTAGCCAGACTGAATAAAGACGAGGGGAAAGGCAGGGTCATGGCCAGGCCCCACTATGCAATGTCCACTTGTAATTCCCACAACTGACGGATGCAGGACTCTTAACAACAGTCAAATTTATCTCAATTATAAATTTAAACCAAATTGCATAAAGATATAACTGTGGTTCTACTACATGCATCAACTGTATGTCAGCCATTTTTACATTTTCTCATATAATTGGCTCTGTTTCACTCCCATGTGACTTTCCTGGCCTCCTTTTGTGGTTTCCAGTGATTTTGCTAAATATCTACAGAGGTTGTCATTGGTTTAGGGTGTTGAGATTGAGATTTGATCCCTCATAGGTCTACAATTATTTTATAACCTTCCGTTCCCAATAACTCAACCCCCTTTCTTGCTCTATTTTCTATTACTTGTGCTGTTTATCATCACACACCTTTGTGTGTGTATGTGTTTGCATCTGTGTATGTGCATACATGTATGAGTGGGACTGCATGAGCATGTGCATGTGTGTGGACATGTGTATCTGAATATGGATCTATGTTTGCATGTGCTTGTGTATGGTGTGTGTGTATGTATATCTTTTTGTGTGTGTGTGTATATATATGTGTGTGTGTGTGTGTGACTGTACACATGAATCTACGTGTTGGTGTGTGCATGCATGTGTATGTTTATATGTGTGTAGATATGTGTATGTGGGCCTGAAGGAGGGAAAATGAGAACTCTGACTGATTGAATCTGATCTCCCCTGAGGTGCACTGAGCAGTAAAATCAGACACAGGGCGAAACCTCTAGCATCTGAGAAGACTCCTTCCTTTGCTATGAGCCCCAGAAGTCCTGTGATCGCCAAAGAGTGATGGCTATGGGATCCCAGTGGGGACAGCAACTCCACCCAGTCAGGGGAAGAGCAAATGCAAACTCCATGGGGCTATGGAAGACAAGGGTCACAGGAGAACACTGCCACATGTCTCAAGGCTAGAGTTTAGAGTGGAGAGTTACCTATGGTAGAGATATCTAAAAAAGGTTATTTTTGTTGAACATTTTCTGTGCTGTTTCCCTGGTTTCCATTGAGATGGTCAAGTGGGTAGGTCAGGGTGGGTCCAGTGAGCTGGGAAATCCAGTGAAGCATATCATGTCCCTTCACCAACCATCTACTTTTCCCAGATTTGTTCACAGCATCGCATTGTGTCATCAATTTACATTTCAATTGGCATACAGAGATGTTTACTGTCTCTCATTTTTAAACCGGATGGGGATCTTTCCTCCACAACTGATAATGGATCAGAATAAAACATTTTATGTTGTGGGGGTCAAGACTGGTGTTTTTGCAATGGAGGGTGGTGTGTAAGCTGATGCCAGATCTACTGTCAAGGACAGAAACATTTTGGACCTCTTCTGACACCTATCAAAAGAGGGTCTTGACACTGCTTGCATTGCTGCAGATTTAAAATGGTAACCCTTCAACAGTTGATTTTGTCCATACTTATGTCATCACTAAATTGATGACATGTAAGGCATTGTTTGTTTTACTTATCTCCAGAGTTATATTCATTATCTGTTATGTGTTTCATAAATGGCATCAACAATAGCCATGGTATATCTCAGTAAGAGTAGAGAACATGTATGTAGCATATCAAAGTGTTTTATTATGTGTTATAGATACTGTCATATTTGAATTCAGCAGAAAGCTGAGAGCTATCTGCAACGCAATAGCACCTATAAATCAAAGGATATGGATTGTAACAGGGTCACCAAGGATGCAAGAAAGTGTCAGAATAATGAATTATGGGAGAGTTCAATCTGTCCTGCTGTCCCATAATCCCACTCTAATCAAAAGAACAATCAAACTGTTGTAGAGGGGGAAAACAACTGCATCTCCTGCATCTGACTTTGATAAAGGAAATAAACATCTCCATGTGCAGGTGAGTTTATCTGCTTTGTGGTTCATAGCTTCAGATTTATGATATTATCGCTTTTAAAAGGTTCAGACACAGTAGATGAGGATGCTGGCTAAGGTCCGTCCTAAAAAACATTCTCATCAGGTGCAGGTGTGGAGGTTCATAAGGAATCATAATAATATAACATATTATGTTAAATGATTAAGAGCCACTTGAGCCATGTGTTCTGGGCCAGAAATGTTTGATGTTTATAATTGATAAGGTCACAGAAAGACTTGGAGCTGCCCTTTTGAGTGACAGATGCTTTTTCAAACGGCCTCAGAGTTTGTACCAAAAACAAAATGGTCTCAAACTCTCAGGAAATCTGATGAGTTTGTTCCTATGCTCTTTGCTCAACACATCAAGAGACAGGTAAATCAAATATCCTATAAAGTTTTACCTACAGAGAACCTGTCATGCAGAATCACCATGAAAGCTTGGTAAGTAAAAATTTAAAAGACTCCCAAGCTGATTTTGTTTGAAAATAGAACTCAGGGCAAGTTTACTGGTGTGGTACAGGCCCTTCAGTTGAATAAAATCCTTTCTCTTGATACTAGTATTCTCCTTGCAAGTCTCTTGCTAAAGAATAATCCATTTGCAGTGCAACAATTATCTAATTAAACCATCTAATTACCGCAAATTGGCATTTGGAGAGGCATTGAATGTCATTTAAATATTTCACGTGATACTTTTAATTTAAAGAGAAAAACTTTGTTGACTGTATGAGACACAAAAGCGTAGTGCAATGTAAAATAAAATCTGTTCTATTTAATTGGAAATGAAGGTACAGAATCTTCAGAGATAAGATCTGCTGAATGTCTACCCCAGCTTCTCACGATGTATATCCCTCTGATAGAATGACAGCTCAGTTTAAGGACAGCAAAGAAGTGAACGAAGCAGTGGCTAACTACATGCATCCTTGCTTGTGTTTTACTGAATTAATGACATTTTATTGATGAGGATTTAAAACATGAACAGTAAAAACCTGAAGAAGAGCAGTCATCTGTGATTAAATGGATTTAAAAACAATATTTGAAAGAATACAAACAGAAGTATGAAAAGATCCAATAATATTGAGAAACTCAGCCCTAGACAAAAGAGACAGATGTTCTAATAAATAAAGAGGAATGTGAAGTTGTCATGTTAAATGAATGCATATTATTTTAGGTAGAAAATAAATTCAATCTGATGACCTTATAGCCTATATAGCTGAACAACATGGTGTTTCACTTCACTTAGCTAGACTAATCACAACATTGGAAAATCTGAGGGACACACTTATTTGATCTACATTAATGACCATTCTCATTTAAACTGACTTTGATGACCCAATAAGTTGATGAGAGGATTTTTTTAAGAATCTCATAACAAACAATTAACATTCGCATCTGTCTCTTAGCAAGACTGTTCTAAAGCTCCTGCACTCTGATCAAATTACAGGCTCATATCTTATGAGAATTCAAACTCTGGATAGACCTTTTAAGTACTTCAAAGCTAGTTCCTGAAGGCACATTTTTGAATCATGAAGAAAACAAACCATGATGGTTGAAACTGTACACATTGTAATTATTTTCCCCAGTCCCTTGTCAGATAGTAATTACATTATTTTTAATAACATATTGTAACTGCACCCCTTTGGGCTCAGATGCTAGCAAACAATATATAAAGGATACTTCTAATTGTTGAAAATATTTTCTGTTATTGATATTCCATGAAGCAATTAAAACTTTTCAGCTGGATGCAGTAAGTTGTTTGTTAGCCATTTAATCTGAATAGGTACAGGGGCAAATTACATCTGTTTTCCTGAACCGTGGTTCTGATTGATGTCTGATCACTGCAGGCACAGATCATAAGCAGAAGCAGGGTTTCTATTCTTTAGAAAAAAAAACCAACAGACAACATGTGGGACAAGAAAGAAAATATCATCACCAAAAGCGGTGGCATTTTATGATCATGGGAGGCTTTGATATAAGAGATAGTCAGCAGACTCTTTATTCTCTGTCTGATGTTAACCAAGGACTTTGGGGGTAGTCTGGTTTCCTAGTGAGATGTCTTGCTCGCTCAAAAGTCAACATCTGGGAAGCAAGGCACTTTTTACAATAATATTGCCTGTGCAAGCACAGAAGGAGTGAGGCTATCTCTATCTTGTGCCTGATTGCCATCAGACCATACCAGAACAACTAACACAAGCAATTTCAGGGTGTGTAGCTGGAACAACAAGAGTGAAAAGGCAGCTGACAGAGCTTAGAAAACAAACCTGTGTAGTGCTGAGTTTCTGGGGAATTGAAAAATGAGAAGAGTGAATTTTACTTGGGGTCTTGCTAGCTGTTGTCTGACAACACAATAAGCCCATTCCCAAATGCCTGCCTGACCCCTCATAGGCTGATGATAATACCACAGCTGAACTGCAGGCTGGGGCATTAGAGAAGGAGTGGGGAAAGGGAAATACCAGGGTCCTCTACTGCCTCACATTTAGACAATCAGATTATTTCTCTCTCTCCCATGGCTGCTTAATGCCCTCCCACAAACAAACATATACTGTTGAGAACAGATCAGGAAATGTCATTCTGTTATTGGATGACTTTTCTGACAACCAATGCAAACAAAAGAGCTTGAAATCTCTGTAAAAGTATCGTTCACATCACCCCTGGTTGCACACATTCAAAAACAACAGTTTCAACTCTCTAATGATAAAACTCATAAGATCAGCAGATGAAATTAGTTCATGTTTGGTGCCAAATTTGTACAGATAAGACATCAGTCTAAATGTCTGCATTGGACAATGCATCTATTCATTATTTGTGTTGAAATTCAATTGTCTTTTATGAGATAGCATGTTATTTCCCAGCTATTACCAAAGCTGTTGATTGCTTCACAGTTGGGTTGTATGCCCAAAGCTGCCCATAATTTTCATTCCAACATCTGTCCACTACACAATAGCAAAGCAGAAAATAGTATGCACTGCTCTGAATTAGTTTAATAAAAATGAATATATGTTTATTTTATCCAATATCCAATATCCCCTGAATTTAAGCACAAGGTATGGGGTATTTTAAAGATAAATTGAGGATACTCAGCAATTGCAAGGTACTAAACCTTTGAGAAGATATACCCTGACAGTGACCACAAGGATTAAAGACTGTTTGATTCTCAGCTCTATCTATTCCTTATCCTGGAGATATTCTTACTTTGCAGTAAGTCTGAAAATACTGCTGAGGTTATGCGCAGACTGCTCATGAGCAGGTGCACAAACCAAAGACTGGTACATATGGACCATCCTCTTCTGTGTCCAACCTAACACATGGTGGGCATTTATTTGTACTATTACATATCAAATTTTGTGCTGACCATCCTTAGAATGACTCACAGTTTCAAATGAACAATGCACAAACAAGTCTTGCTGTTTGTGTGGGATCTTGTATAGACTCCAGGAGTAAAGGCTGTGCTAGTCAAGCCAATGGGTCCCTTAAGCGGAAAACATTAACAAAATCCAATTCCTAGACTGCTTCTCAATAAAAATGAAATCCTATTTAAATTTCACTTAGATTTTCACTTAGATTAAATTTTCTGTAAACTACACTGAGGAAAAAGTAATTGCAAAAAGAATAGATTTGTTGAAGTACAGTAATATATTAATACAGCTTCCAAGATAGCAATGTATCATGCAGAAAGACGTGATGATTCAATAACCTTCTATCTTGGTCATCCATTTCTATTTTAATAGACTGGGCTCTCCCACTGCTTCACAAAGTCCCCACAATAAACATTCTGTTCCTAGTCTTTTCTGAGAGCAGGATGCGCATGTGGGGTGGTGGGGTTCATTCTCTTCCAGTGAGTGCATATCTTGCCAAGGAAAAACAAATGCTTATTGTGCTCAACTTCTGTTCCTAACCAGGGACAGGCTTTGTTTTATAGACCCATTGGTTTATTGCACTTTCACACACTGACACTCCTCCTCTCTCCACTCTTTGTGCCTGTCATGTATGACTGTAGCTGATAGGATAATAGGCAACGCACTTCCTGCCTGAAAGTTTTTGCTTTGAGGTATGGATGTATGGGGGACAAGAAGTAACAGCAGAAAATCTTGAAAATGTAACTAATGTCTGAATTTCATAAAATTCAAAGATTTTTATTTATTTTTTTGACAAGCTCTCAGTTAGTGGTGAGATTTTGTTTTTTCATTCTCACCACCGCAATTAACTTCTCTCCATGGCAAGTCAGAATCTTGTAGCACAAAGGAATATTTAGCGTAATGACATTTTGAGGGGAAGAGAGAAGCCCGCTGCTGGAGGTATTATTTTGAGGCTCTGCTGGAGATGTTCTCTATTTGGAGTCAGCTGCCTATGCAGCAGAGAATTAATGCAAATCCAATCACTGCTGTTCCAGAGTCAGACAGATAAGCACGAGCCACTGTTTAAAACTCTCTCTGCTGTGTCATGCAGCTGTATGATTGCTGAAATATTTGTATTTTCTGTATGTTCTAGATTTTTAAGCAAAGATATGTCACCATCAAGTAGCCTTTGTTTACATTTTTGATCATTAAAGGAAGAACTGGCCAAAAATGAACATTTGACAATTAAATATTTTAATCTCAAAATTCAGATGTGTGGTCAGATCTAAATTGTCCAGAGCAAACCTCTTTCACAATCAGGTTTGCCAGAGTCACTATAGTTTGTGGCATTGTTCATGTATTCAGCTAGGAGACTTGCTTACTTACAACACGAGAAATTAATGTACTTATTTGTGACATATCTACTCAGAGAAGGTCAAAGCAAAAACAATGAAAATAATTGGTTGGGTATCTGAAGGACAGTCGAGCTGCATCTCTCAGCTGGCAGACTAATTGGTTGTGCCAACCTGACTACATGTTCTGCTTGGATGGCTTAATGGATCTGTTAAGGATGGCAACTGCCGAAAACCGAAACCCACCCCCCCCCCCAAGCCCCCCCCCCCCCCCCCCCCCCCCCCAACACATGAATGAAAATTACAAAAACCTTCAAGCTCACCACAAAACATCACCCAGCCATCGATATCCAACCTCTCAACTGGCAGTACTATATTATGGAGATTCTTCTCATCAGTAGGGATTGAGAAATTTGTCATGACTGAAAGAAAAATGGATGATGCAAAGTGCTGGCAAATTACAGATAAAGACCTGCTTGAGTCAGCAAGGATTAAAACTGGGCTTTAGCTTTACATTTCAGCAATGACGTAAAGCACAGCCACACTTTGGTTTTTAAGGAAGACAGTGAACATTTTTGACAAATCAAGTCAAAACTGACTCCAGACACTACAGCTAATGAAAATTATTCCATGCTATTATGTAAAGCTGGTAACACCGAACCAGTGATTCACAGTATTGCCAAAGATTCTTACATCAAGCTCTAAACTTAAAGTAATGAATATATTTATGCTTTTATTTTTTGATACTAGTTTTGCTTATTTTAAATCTGCTCCATGCATGCGTTAAGTTTAAACATAAGAATATAAATGGCCCTGAAGTTACTAATATAATGTGTAATTCATGACAGTATAACATTATTTTTGTAAAGGATCAACTTCATTAGAATTTAGTTGACTTCGCAACCTGACAAAGATGACCCACAGGCAAGAGGAGAGGAAGAGAGACATTCCTTCTCGTATCCTGATAGTGTTGATTTAGAAGCGTGACGAGAGTCAACCAATTGTCCCACATGCAAAACGCCTGTCATGCGCCGTTACCACAGCTATCTGTGCGCGAACATCTATTTTACTCAGTCCTGGGGCAGCAGCAGGCATCTAACACTCCCACAATAACATCCTTGACGTCATAGCCATCACTCCCGTCGGAGATGCAGCTGCAAAACTGCTATAGAGTGGATTGAAGGGGATAGCGAAGCGGCGGTGGCAGCCATCTTACAGACTGACCGTATGCACCCGGATTGTTCTGTACTGTTCGATCAAGAAACACATTTGTACCCATCAGAATAAACAACGCAATCCTTGTTTTTCAATTTTATTTTTCACCTCAAAAACGACATGCATTGTCGAAGATATAAACCACCCTCATGTATACTGGGGCTGGTCCTTGGACTAATATGCGTGGTGGAGGCAGCTAAAGGTATGTCAGAAAGCGGTTCGAGATCTATGTGTTCTCCGTATATTCTGCGATTAGATGATTAGTCCTTTCCATCAGAAATTTTGTCATTAAAATAGATGGTTATACAGTCCTGTCCTTGTGAAGAACCTGGCTGGGGTTATGAGAGAATATTCATCTAGATTTGCCTTTGTGCTTGCAACGTATTATTTGGGTGATGCTGCGCGAGCGGATCCATTCCCTGAGAAAATATTATGTGGATAACTGGCTAGCTTGAAGCCACAGTGTTTATAAGTGTGTATGAAGTTTGTCATCGACAACGTGTACGACATTTCGTATTATTTTATTTTTTCATTTCTTGTCGTGAATGTTTAAAAATGCACTCTAATTATCTCGTCTAAATAATTAAGGTTGTTGGTGTTTGGCCCTGTGCTAATGTTACTTGAGTTTAATGGGTGGTTTGTGATATTGTCTTTTTAAATACAAAGTACTGAGCTTTCCTTCGTTATTAAAAAATAAATCGTACACTGGTATCATTCACGCAATGTCACCATACTACACTCCATGAAACATCGTAGGCAAATGTCTTCAAGCACCTGTCACTCCTTACCCTGTCTGTATGATCTAGCGTTTATAAATTCATTGCAATAGGCGTCCGAATCCGAATAGCATTTAAGCAGACTGACAGCCTGCACCATCCCAATATAAAGTATATAATATGTTTTTGTTAGTGTATAACCCAGTGTGGTTGTAATTAACGTTTGTTGTTTCATATGAATCTTGCTTCGTAGGTTGCAACCCACTCGCTCTCGTTGTTTATGAATACATGGGGTGAGATACGCATTGCAGATCCCTTCGCAGTCGCTGTTTCGTTGAGGGGTTTAATATGAACGCGCCTGATTTGTGAGACAATTCAAATAAAACTTTGAAATAGTTTTTAAAATGAACACTAAAACAAGATATATAGTTAATTATCGGTGCAATGTCTTTTTTTAAATATAAATGGATGTTGGGTGAAGTTTATATTGAAGAAGGCGATCTGTCTAATTTTACACTTCTTAAATTGTGTTTATGTATGGGTAACCAGACGAAAGAGGACTGTTTGACCAGTAACTACCTGAAATACTTAAATTTAACCCACTGGTCGAGCTATATATGTAAATCTTTATGTGAGCATGTGATGCCGTGGCTTTATGCCATGGAGTTATTTTAACTGAGTTACTGTAAAGTGAACACAATAACATTTAATTATCAAATACATCAAAATGGCATTTCATCCTTGACTGCTGTTAGTTTCACCGCAAATAGATTTAACGGTTTAAAGATAAATCATTTTATAGGCTATTTGACGGGGTGAAAGGAAAGGTGCCTGTAATTTCAGAAATTCACCTAGTTAGCTTGTGACAACTTGGTTTTTATACGTTGTGTTACTCATTTATAAAAAATAATGTGCAACAACACCAATGGTAACATTTATACCAGTACTGTGTAACCTTTAATAGAATGGGGACGTATTTAATGTTGTGCCAAGTAAATGGAATGTGAGCACGTCAGACAGGTCCTTAGCTCCTTTTAACTACAATTTCTAAGCTTGATAACATTGTTTTTTGTTCAAGAGTAGCATTGCTTAACATGGGTTGTGCAGCCAGAATCAGTGTTTTGATGCTTGGTCAAACAATGGAAGATTTTTACCATATTGTCATCATGTCCAGTTTCAACATATCAAAATGAGTCATAATCATTAAAAAGAGTAAACAACCCTAAGATTTGAAAAGTCACATTAACGTTTAAAATATATTAATATATTTTTAATTACATTTCTTTACACATAATGGCAACATTGATGGTAGTTGTGAATTTTTCATTTGCCAAAACAGTTCCATGCAGTTGCATTAGCTCTCAGTCATGACCAAGGCACCTCACAGTCCCCATCTGATCAATATTAGCATCCAGATGATGCCCTGAGAAGAAGCCTGTTTGACCTTTGGAGTCTTCTGTAATTTTTTCCAGTGAAGGGAGTTTGTAGGTTTTGAGAGGGATTCCTTTACCATACGTCAGTCACACTCCTAGTATATGAACTATTGTTGCTAAAATGCTCACTCATTTTGTTACAAGGCACAACAAGCTGCAAACAAGCATGGCATATTTTTCAATACACAGCAGAAATAAATCACTATCATTATCCTGAAAAACAACAAGCTGCCAACAAGCACAGAATAGTTTTCAATACACAGCAGAACTAACATACTATCCTGAAAAAGAAGAAAGCACTTATCTACATTTTTCTACAATTTTCAAGGGTGTTTGCAGTGGCAGTAGAACAGGTATTTTGTGCTGTCACACCTGGTACCTTTCACATTAGGAAACCAAAAAATTCAGTCTTTACTTGAAATGCCTTTGTGTTACACCACAACTGTTTTGACATTGCCTTCATTATAATGGCCAATTTACGACCAAGCCAAAGGTAATGTTTGTTTTCAGGTTCAGTTGTATGACCTTCAATTTCTTATGATTTTGTCTTCTTTCATTGCATCCTTCCTGCTTTAGAAATAAGTAAAGTTTTATTTCATAAGGGGCTTCTGACATTTTTCTTCTTACATTTTTGAGGTTGCATCACTATTTTGCAACAGTAAATTAATGTTTTCCATTTAATCAAGCATGTGTGTTGAGGTACACACACATACATACACACACACACCTTTTTTGTTTATATAGTGTGGCATATGGTACACCTGCATACAGTTTGTGATGTCAGTACTTTTTTCTCAAGGGTGTATGACCTTGTAATGATGGCGCTGTTTCTCTTCTACTTAGGGAGGTAGAGAATTTTAGTCTTCATGCTCAGCTAAAATCCAGATACATAAATGGGCTAGAGAGCACAGGTGGTGTGATTTCTCATTTAAATACATTCTCTATAATTACTAAAAATGTATGAAATAACCTGTCTCATAAGGTAATGCCAGTGACATGCAGGAATTATTTTACAGTCAAAATGTGAAATGTAAATACAGTTTTGTCTCAAAACTCATTACCTAGTAGAGAAGGATAAAAGGTCGCCGACACATCTCCAGGTTTACATTAGTTTTGTTCAGATAAGACAGAACAACAAAAAAGATGATCATTTTTGTTTGGTGTATGGCACCTTTGGACCAGCTAGATGGTTAGTATGAGTACCAATGGTTGGTGTGATGCTGGCAGAATATGCAAGAATTTTTATTATTGGAGGAATATATTCTGTGTATTTCTCTAGTCCAGTAGCTAAAGACGGCTTTGCCTCAGCACGTAGTCTGAAGAAGCAGCAGACATAGTTAGATGTACAGGCTTTGCATTATTCAGCCTTGTCTGTTGTGGATGTCAGTTTTGTGTGGTCCTCAGCTTGTTCATAATTCATTGCCTTCTGTGCTTATTATATGAAAAAAAGGGTTAAGGGACTGAAGATGCAGTGTCTTTGCTCATTCTATATTTAAAAATGTTTGCTCTGTGGAATGTTGTGATTCCTTTGAAACTCTTTACTTGCCATTATTTGTAAGTAGTCTTCCAGTTAGTTGCAGTGTTGGCTTCTACCAGCCTCAGAGCTCGAATGGTGGTGCAGATTTTTGGGGAGACATTCAATGCAATTTGCAGTAGTCTGCTTCTCTCTCTCCCCTCACACCAAGATGACTCCCCTTGACACGACAACGTCCCATAAAATTGAAAAACATCCTGTAGGAGATCATGTGATTTATTTTTGAAACAACAACATCCAGTGTTATACATTTCTCTCTTGGCATTTAACCATGTCTGCCCTTGATATTTGGCTATCAAATGGCCTTTTATGAATCGAAACCAAAACAAATAAATTCCGGGAATACCCCAAATGTGGTTTGGTTTCATATCTAATGGAATTATACTTGTAAACTGTGTAAACATATGAAAAACTTGAACTTTTGCTTCAAAGTCTGCTGATGTAATTTCAAATTGTCTAATTTTTTTCAGCTTTGAAATTCTATGAAATATAGCAAACAATTTGAGTACTACCAATAAGTAGGGTTGTTGCAGATAGTAATTGAATGGAAATATGTGTCTTAGGCTGCCTACATGATTTTAAATGCTCGGTCTCCCAAAAGTTTTTTCTCTGTAGATGTGTCCTTATTAGAATCCTTTAAAATATGACAGACCTTTGACTAGTAAACAGATTATTATATGCCACAGCCTGCAGAGATGACATGTTGCTACACTTTTGCTTTTAGACTGGAAAATCCAGCTGTGTCATGATTCAGGTAAAGACTAAAAGGTCTGTGTTGAATGTTTTTTATGTTTGTGGAACTACCAGATTTCCAGAAGTCATCTACTTAATTCATATAATGAAGTCTACATTCACTCAGTTCAGTGATCCTGCAAAAAAAAAAATAAAAATCAATAGGCTTTCTGTGTACAGCTGCTAGTTGCCTTCATATACTTAAATCTCCCCTAATAGCTGAAAGGAATTATTTTTCTTCAGTGTTGCTGTTCTCTTGGTTTGATGTTTTCCTTTTTGTTTTCATTTTTCTCCACACAAATAAACAACCCCACCTGCTGTTCTTGCAAGCGGAGATATTGTTTCCCAGAATCCCCTACAGAGTTCCAACTGCATGCGGAGGGAATAATTATGGTGGATGTTTCAGTTTCCTGCATGATGGACTGTGGGGTCCTCGACTTATGAATGAGTTCCGCTCCTACAACGTGTCGTAAGACGATTTTCGATGTAAGTCAGAATTTATACCTAAATTATACCTAAATTAACACCTTAAGTCACTCACACTGTACACACAACACATGAAGGACATATAAAATACAGTAATTAAATGAAACAGTTGTAAAAAAAAAGAGAACAATTCCTTACCTTTATTTCTGTGGTTGTATTTACGAACCAAACCACTTAAGTCGAAACTAGGTTTTTTAAGTAATTTATGGGAGTGTGTCGTAGTCACGAAATGACGTAACTCGAGACCGTCGTAACCCGAGGACCTCCTGGTATACAGCATCACCTCAAAGTGTAAGCATAAACAAGCTTAAGGGCTATTAGTGAACTACCTAGATTAGCAGACTGATGATAAAAATAACAGCCACATGTCCATATCTCCACTTCTCCTAAAAATTGTAATGCAGTAACAATTTAGAACACAATGTATAGATCTCTTTTAAATACTGAGTTCTCTTGGCAAATTATCTCTTATATAATTTGCTGTATTGTGGTGGGATTTAAGTGGAAATTGTTGAGGAAAAGTATAATGGTGTGGTGTGACTATATATTAGTATACACACATATGCATTATGGTATGCACAACATAATCACTTTGTGCTAACATTGATGGGATAGAAGTGGATTCTGCATACAATCTCATTTCAAAGGGTAGATTAATCTGATACCTGCTTTGCTTAATGGCTCCAGGTAACTGTTTTCGACTCATGGGTGCTGGAAATCAGAAATAAACCATCAGTTGCTCTCCACTGATTTTCAAAACGATACCCAGCATCTACATATAAAATAAGGAGTAACAGCAAACAAGGTTGCTGTGTAATAGCATTATTATAAATGGTAGCCAAACTATAAAAATAAAAACATCAAAAATGCTGAAAGGTTTTTATTACAGAAGTTGTATTGAGCATTTGCAAACCTAAAGAAAAAACCTCTGAAAGGGAAAATGAATTGAAATGACCCCTTAGAACATAAACAAAATGTAATCCAATCAACTGAACACATTGTGAATGACAGCCTTAGCATTAGATTACTTTTGTCAAAATAATTCAGTTTAATTATCTGCTCTTTACCAGTTCCCTGTTCTCCCAGGTGATGGTGGTTGAAGTAATCTATCCTTTTCACAAGTGCTATGAAAAAGTAAAATTCTGTATATCAGTGCAATCCATTATCATTATTCATATTTGGATTAACCAAACACTGTAGAGCAGACATCAAATTTAGCTAAACTGTTCTGAAGTTTGTGTCAGTCACTGTATTTGGTTGCACTCCTTTATTGTTTGAAGGTAAAATAACAAGACTATTTTGGTGTATTTTAGAGATATGTTCCTGTACTTTTTGTGTCAAGGCCAGGTTGTGTGGATTGTTGATCATGAAAGAGCAGGTCATGTGAGCTTCTATGGCTTGCTTTAAAGAGAACTGTTCTTATGCTTTTAAACTGTGTGCAGATGTGGATGTGCATCTGTGTGTGTATGGGTTTACGCACAGTATGGGTTTACACACAGTACACATGTACTTTGTCATTTCACAAACTTAGTTTTCTCTGGTCTCAAGTGCTTGGCTGGAAACCCTTGAACTTCAGTTACCTGCTTTTATAAGTGACTCAGATGTTGTGGTTACATGGACCTGCAGCATATTTACATAGTACCCTATTTGGACAGTGTGAAGAATTGTATGTGAACTGACCCATGTTATCTTATCTGGTTGAGTCAACTGTGCCAACACCACAAGCCAGACAGTCAGTATACATACAAAAGCAAGAGCAGGTGAGAGGCTTAGAGTCTGGGGTGTGTCAGAAACCCTCCCCTTAAGAGTAAGTAAACTGGCTAGCACCAGTCAACTTGTGAATACTGTAATTGTCTATGAAGACATTTGATTGATTCATGTAAGTTATAACAGATAGCACATAGTAGGCATATCCATTATGGGGTTCCAGAAGGGGCTCACTATTCCATTAATAGCCAGCATCCCTAAGACTTTATTAGCTGTATCCTCAGAGAAAGCAATTCCCATCTGCTTTGAAACGAAACTTAAAAATAGTAACTGTCTATCTGAATAATTGCACTTTGCTGGATCTCATTGGCTGGCATTATCATTTTGCATTAGGATTTCTTCTTTTATAATTTTCTTTTAGATAACAAATGTCCATCCTTGAAAATCTGAAATGAAATAAAATGTGTCCTTTCTGAACTTTCAAACATACTGGGCATCTTGAGATCTCTGGTCTGACCAGCTATTGAAGGTTCATATCAATTACAAAGTATTTGCCTGCGCAATCAGGCTTCTTTCTTTTGATTTCAGTTGCCACTTCCTGCTGCCTCACCCTGTTTCTGGCCTACATTTACTCACGTCAGCTATCACTTCCAATGTTCTGTACACACCAGTCAGAAGGTGACAAAGCTGTTAATTGGCAAAGAGTGTTCTAGTTCACACCAAGAGTGCTGCTAAATCACCTCTGGGTGTGCACTCAGGTGAACACTGTGAATATGCACCCACTTTCAAATGTTTTATCCCACCAAGTCTCAGCATGAGAGCATGAATCAAAGTTGAAATGCCCTAGCCTCATGCACAGTACATGAGACGTGCCTGTGTTAGTATTAACACAATAGAAAAAAGCAAAGACCATAATCGTGATCACGGTGGCAGGGATAGACTTGCATAAATGAGTGTTCGTTTGCTAAACAGAATTAAGAACTGTAGGGGTCCTGCTAAGTGTCTCTCTTCAAGGCAAAACAAATCTGTACGTTTTAAGACCTGTTCATCAGATCTGTCTAGGAACAAATCTGATGAACTGAATTTCATGCACTGTGAATGTTATCTTCCCTTCTGTTTTCTATTTTTGTAAACCCTCCTTTCTACAAGCAGCATTTAGGCAAATGATCCAATAAACAATTTGCTGAGCCATTAGGGCCTAACCTGTTGTACAAATTTTGAACTTGTTGAAATTGTTCATGTATTATTGCACTGGTCCAGAAGATTACAGATGAATCCATTTTCCTTCTGTATCACTGTGGCTAAACAGCTTGTCCTAGCTCCAAAAGCCTGGCCCCAGAGGAGGTTTACAGTTTTTCTTCAGTATTTTCATTTTGTTACCATTTTCTGATAAGCAAAATATGCATGCTATATTTTTACATCAACATACACAGCCCACTGTTGTAGTTTGTCACCACAAGCTTAAGTCACTGGTGGAATTTATTTTTGATAGTTGCAGGCTGTTTCTTGTATTAATTTGTTGAATATTTGTATGGTGCCTCACATGAATATCATGCTTCAGTTTATCAGTTTATTTTAGGTATCTTACTTCCTCTTTTTCTTGCTACTAAATTGTAACTTCACCATGATTTGAGTTGAATTCAAATATATTGTTTACTTGTGTAGATATCCACATGAAAACCTTATTTTGTTTTAATAACTAAGAACCGAAGCCAAATGTGTGAAATTTTTGTGACCCACTTCAGAATCATTGCACAAAGCCCAGAATGAATTGTTCCACCCCTCTGTCTCTGCATCACAGAGGGTTGTTAAGATATTTTGATAACCCTGGGATAATAGCATACAATTTGTGAAGTTGTGCTGCTGCTCATTCCTCTGAATCAGTTGTTTGATCACTGGATGTTTGTAGACTCCAAATACTTAGCTAAGCTTTACATGTTGAGTAGACTTTGTATGCTACTTTTTTGTATATGACTAGGCCTGGCTTCAGCTTGGGACGAAAGGGTGGGCCAAGGACATGTTGAGGGGGACAAAATAGTATAGAAGACAGTGTGCCATCTGAGAATCTCACTTGCTGATTTCCAGTTACATTGTCCTAACCATTGATTCCTTGTTCAGCTATCCATTGCCTCCCAGCAAGCTTCATTCAGGTAAATTCTCTGATTGCACGATAAAGGGAGTTAAATGTGGTAGTGTGTGTCATAGAAAATTGCCATATGACAGATAAGCACTGCTTTTTGAGATTGCTGTGTAAAGTATACAGCACACTGAGTATATTATATCACTGCTGGAGAGAGTGCCCTTAGTGCCTCAGCTATCTGCCTCCAGAACAAAGACTACACCCATAAATCTGTGATCCATGGTCATGGTAGCATATGTGTGATGCCTCTGTGCTTAGTTAAGGGCATCCGTCTAGCCTGTATTATAGTCAGTGTATGAAAGGGAGCCCATTATACTGTCAGATATCACTAGGATTCCATGACTGGAAACAGGATGGCATGTCATGGGCTTCTGATTGCTTCAGTTAGGGAATGGCACTCATCTCATGTTATCTCTTCCAGAAGACTGGATCATGATTTTTTTGTGTTTTTTGTACATGCATGGATGTTTGTCTAATACAGTGTCTTTTTTGTTCCTGTTGAAGGGTGAGATACAGGGCATATGTGCAGGGCTGTGTGAACTGTTCAGCTTGCCCCTTGCAAGTACTGTTGTTTTTCTGCTCTGCAAGCTAATATCATTTATGTGGCTCGTTCCTTGTCTGTCATGTGAACTCTCAGATTTCCTTTTTTATGTGAATTTCAGTTGTCCAGAATTTGTGCCACCTTTTAAAATTTTAAATCTGTTCAGCCACTACCCACACAGAAGTTCTTTCTAGCAGACATGGGAACAGGTTATGAGAGCGCTTTCATTTCAAAATACTGTCATGGCTATTTGTGCATGCATTTATTTCTTGCTATTTATACCAGCGTCTTCAATGAGTGTCAAGCTTAGGGGCTGAAAATAAGCATGAATTTAATTGTGTCTGTGTATGCTTCTGCAACTTCACAAGCCTGGAATTGTTGTTTTAAACATCGGTATCAGTATTGGCCCAGAATTTCACAATCGGTGCATCCCTACACCATTGTAAATCACATCTGGACAGGGATGCTACAACAACAGCTTACAGACCTACATTTATTCCTAAATTCAAATAGCAAATTGTAAAATTGCTTTTGTTTGACTGGTCAGTGAACTTTGTCCTGGTATTTCATTTATTTACTGATCATGTGTCTAAGGAGGAAATGTATGTCCCTGGTCTTACATGCAAGAAGAACAGAACTCTTAATTCACAACATGTAGACAATGTACAGTGAACCATATGTGTGTCAGTACTTACCTCCAAGATTTTACTATCCATGGAAACAGTATGAATTCACAAAAAAACATTCATGGTTTCATAAAAATCCCCAGACAGAAGCTCTTTAAGTACTGAAGTTCAGTAAATTAAGACACGGAGCATGATATTAGAACATCTACAGCCTGACACTGCATCCATTAATGCTTGAAGTTAACTTTGTTTAGCATTTATTTGCACTAAAATGTACTCCCATGGGTCTGCATTTTGGAGAGGTGGCGTGCAGCAATTAATCGTCTCATGAGTTAGATTACTCGGCTAGCCCAGCTGGATGTGGGCCATCCCAAACAGCCAGACTGCGCCAGGCCTGCAGGCTCTCAAAATCAAATCAGCCTCATCTGAGCTCACCAGTCCCATTGCCATCATATCAAAAAAAACATCCTCTCACCACATCCTAACTGCAATTGACCTAGTGTAAGCTTCTGAAAAAATGATTCTTTTAAATAGCTCATATTATCCTTGAGGGAGAAACTGAGAAGACTCTATCCAAATGAAAGTAAATTTATATTTATTCTTTTTTGGTCTGATCATTTAATTTGTCTCATTTCCCCTCTCAACCTCCTATATTGGCTCTGTTTCTTACCACTTTTATGATAGAGAGATGATTAAGTGCTATTTTTAATTTTAACTTGCAGTTTACCCACACTGCAAGATCAATTTGTTGATTTTCGCCTTCTGAATGGAAAAAAAGGGGAAAGCTATACATTGGAAAGGTGGCTTCAGCCAGCAGCACGGTTGTTAGATGTTCAAAAATGTGCAAAGCTAATGTTACTACTTCTCTGAAGGACTTTGTATGAGGAGCCTAAATCAGATTATCTTGGTTGTGCATCAGTCTGGCCTTGCAACCTGAACAGAGATGTCCCCAACACTTCAGGTCATGCAGGGGCCATGGCTAAGAAGATTTGCAAGAATTACAGGCTTTGCTTCTGACTTACAGGCAATACTGAAAGACTGGCCTTCGTTAACTTGGGAATTGATTGCAACAGAGTACCTGTGGCTCCAAGGATGAAATTGATCATCCAGTTTATTCTTAATGAATAATCCTGGCTTGATATTCATCATGAGCCTTGATGAGAATATATTTATGCAGTTCAGATATTGTACTGTTAGATGTTTGACAAGCATGTCAGAAATCAATGGAAAACATCAAGCCTTGCCTAATTTGAGAACATGAGACATGCCTTTCTTTGAGTGGGAACATGAAGTCACTTTGTAGGTGACTAATGTTAAACCTATTTTTTTTTTACAGTTAATACTTTGGGTTGCTAGGCTGCATACACCTGAAGTGTATGCCTTCCTCCACCACTACATTTACCTGTGTGCCATTCACTGCTCTCCATATTACAGATTACACCATGGCTCATGTGTCAATTTCTTTCCTCTTTTCTACTCCTGGAATTGATGGAGGGGGTGGGGTAGGGGGAGGAACTGAAACCATATACCATGAGCTACGAATCCAAAACCACAGGTTCTGTCTACTACATCTGCAACATTGCTATAACCATACATTCCAACAGTATTGTTTTGCAACAGTGGCCAAGCCTATTTAGTATGGTGATTCAAGAATGCATTAGCCATTTTTATGGACTAATGGGTCTGAATTCCAGCAGATTAAAGTAAAAGATTTCTACTGGTGAAGAGGTAGTTTCACTGCATAACATCAGTGAAAGAGTTTTTGATGGAAATTTTCAACCACCAATGTACAATAAATCTTTTCTGAGATATTTGGGCAAAATGAAAACGAAAACACTACAAGTCATTACTTTTCCATGAACAATGGAGCTGGGCTGGAAAAAAACCTCTTGAATCGTTCACAGTCGGCAGGGGGACCGCTCTCAAAGCATGTGTCGCTGCTCCACTGAAGGGATCAGCTGTGTTAGCATTTCAGCAGGGGTGGGTTACACAGGGCTCATTGTTGCAGTCCTGGATAAAGAATACCCGGAATTCCTGGCAGCCACAGAGCATGCAGCAGAATCAGGGCAGGCCTGGGAATCCACAGCTAGGGTCCTCATCTCCCATCTCCACACGTTTCCACCAGACCCCCTCCCATCCTCCTCCATCTCCTCTGATCCCATGATCATGGAGAAGAGACGAATGAGACCATAGTACAAGTTTTTGCTGCTGAGTATACAAGGGTTTTTGTCAGGCAAACAGAGTTCAGAATTGGTATTTATTTCTAAATAAACACATGCCTCACAACTACCTAGTTTTAGATATGGTAAATAATGTCCAGTATATTGAAGTTAGATATTCAAGAATCCAATATTTTATTTGACAAATAAACAAACATAGTTTCATACTGTGGAGTTGTCTTTATTGTTTTAAAATGTATTAATCTATTGAATAGTGGCTCAATTAGCTGTGTCTAGTGGTGGTATGTTTTTCTGACTCATTAACAAATGTCATTTTAACTTATGAAGGTATGTATGCGTTGTAATATCTCATATTGTTAAAGGTCTTCCATTGAGTTGTGCCAGTGTTGTCTAAATCTAATAATGTTTTTGTCCATTGTGAAAGATTGAAAAAACTGTCATTTTAATTAATGAAGGTATGTGTTTACTGCTCTGTAAAATTTCTCTGTTGAATTGTGCTGGCATTGACTATGTCAAATGTTTTTGTTACTTCAGACAAAAAAAACACAATTTAATTCAATAGTTTAATTCAATACAGTATTAATTCAATACAATGTGAGTCTCAGAAACGGCACTTTCTCCTCTTTGTGCCCAGACTGCTTAACTCCAGATGGTGTTATTATTGTAGCCTGCAAAAATCTCTCATCAGATGCACAAACGCATTACGGATGTGCATTAAAATTTGGGTTATGAATAGATCTGTCTATTTGGGATTTAGCTATTTCAAACCACTAATCATTTTAAATGCACTTTTCCCAGCTCCACTTAACTTAGTCCATGAAGTTGTGAACACATAGTAACAATAACTAATGATATGAAATATTAATTAGTCCATATTTTCTTAGCCATATTATTAGAAAATAACGACTTCACAAGCATGGAATAATTAATATTTATGAAGAATCTAGTGAAATGTTTTGGTTTGTCATATTTAAAATGAGGGGAATAAGTCAACTGACTGGTTAAAAGCAGCACTGTGCTCTGGTTAGTTCATGGTGCAGACTGGATCACAGGTATGTCACTTTCATGTGTGTTTCATGTGAAATATACAGTAGACAGACACAGAATGGGTTTCCTTTTCCAAGTCTCATGTGGGTCTCCTGATTCCTCCACCCTGCTGCTGTCTTTGTTCATGCTGCAAAGGGAAATGAATCCTCTGAGAGTTAGAGGACTTTTGAAGTCTGGCTGCGTCCCAAGGGCCTTCACTGCTGCGGTGGCTAAAAGGGAGAGTTCTCCACGGCTGCGCTTTTTGTCCACTAAAGCAGATTGGAGATTGCTTTCTGCACTGATGGGAAACGTACTGGTTCATGTGACTGAATGGATTAAAAGAAATAGCAGTGGCTGTGCAGGACATATATGTACCATGATTTTGCTTGATGCTCCCATAATTTGTAATAAAAAGTGTTTATTGTATTTATTGTACAGTGCTGTATAAACAGTAATAATTCCTACTTATAATTAGTCAAATGGTAATATTCAGTAATAATGACTTTAGCCCTAGTAAGTGGAGGAATCATATTAAAATCCATTGCAAAATAATAATAACTCTTTATGAATTACAACTACAATCATTCTAAGACTGCAAATAAAGAAAAGAAAAGAGTCGGCATTTCTGTATTTAGCCCTGATCAACAATGACCTGGTGCTTGCGCCCTGTCTTCCCGGGTCAGTCAGTAGTGTCATTGTGAAGCCTAGTTTCAGTGCTGGTTGTAACTAATCCATTTCAGGTTCAATTCTCCAAAGGTCAATTTTAGCATTTTACCCTTGAGCAGTGTAGTTAATCTGCATTATTTCAGTAATATTCAGGTGTCGGACAGATCTTATTGAAGACTTTGTGAGTTATTCTGGATGAGAGCATCTCAGCTAGATAAGCAAATAATAACATCCTTTTCCTATTATTTTGTATAATTTGTATAATATTTTTTTTGTACAAGTGGTATATGAAGTATTTATTGCACATAAATAAAACAATCCATCCATAAACTACTGTTTCTGCCTTTTCAGTTAACAAGCACAAACCATGGATTGAGACCACAATCATGGCATCGTAACTGAAAATGATGACAAGTGCTCCTGGACCCCCCTTTGATAGCACTGGACAAAGACGCACCACTCCGTTATGCAGGTAGCGAGCAGTTCTATTTCTTTCAAATTAGAAAGTGTTCTTAATGTGTTCTCATTCTCATTGAGTATGTGCTTCCAGATAAAAAGTTCTTGTTTAAGCAGGATGCATGAAGTCATTTAAGAAGTATTTTGTGTGTGTTTGCATATGTATATACTGTAGAAGGTATGCAAATGTATATATTTGTTCTTTTTTGCACAGGAAATGAAAAGACTGATAGAAGTGTTTTAATTATGTTGTTTCTGCTGTTGATTTGTCTCTATACTTTTTAAGAATGGCTAAGCCTCATTCAAAGCTAGAACTAGTTGGACTTGAATATTGGGTAGAAGAAATAATTCTAAAGAGTTTTTGAAGTGTTTATTCAAATCCAGCTTGTGGCACACAAAATAACTTTCCAGACAAAGTTTGATTTTATTTCTTTATTACCATTACTATAATAATCCATTATACAGATATTTTGTATCCAGTCCTTCTGTTTAGCCTGTTGTGTTAACATGATATACAGTAGTACTATAAATGGCATTTAAAATAAATTCAAATTTAAAAATTGCAAATGGAAATTTTGGCAGCTCAATGCCCTGTGAAAGATTAATATCAAAGATTAGTATCTGCTTTTGTAAGATTTAAAAGTACTGAATCTCTGTAGTTGGGTATCTCTTCAGTTGTGCTGGTTAGACAATTCCTGTGAATAAAAATCAGGGCTAACTGCTCCTTTTCCTCTATTGTGAGTAATTTCATTGGTTTTCAGATATTTAGTATACCTCCCAATATATTTAGCACATAATTTTTCCTCTTCAGCAAGTTTGACAACTATCATTCTGGTACATAAATATATTCTGTTGTGACCTAATGGTCAGCAACTGTGATTTAACTGTGGACATGCCATACATACTTAAGGTATACTTCAGATAGCTTGATTAAATGGCTATGTTACATCAGGGTTAACAAGCACTGAATGTGTCAGCTGCGTGTGGTAAAACATCAGGACAGGACTGGATTGTCTTATTTCATAAGCCTGTTAATGTAAACTATAATGTAGTGTGGTCATTTTGTTTTTGCTGTTTTACATTTGAATTACGGTGTTGGTTTCAAAGACAGTGGCACTTGCATTTTAAAGAATTTTGGACAGCACCAAAATCTTATAATTAAGTGTAATTAATTGTAGGTAAATACAAAATGGTCTCTCTTATTCCCAGATCAGATGAATACCTTGTTTTTCTTTTTAATGAGAGGAACAACAATCGCAGGGACCATGCCAAAGCAGCAGCAGCAGCCGCAGCATTGAACCTCTATTTTAATGATTCTGAGATTTAATGATGTCGCCCCCCATTCAAAGCTACAAAGGGTTGTGGCACATTGAGGCTGTTGCTTTTCTGCTTTAATCACAACAGCACATTGGCCTTCCATTCTGCCACTTTCCACCTCTTTCCTGCACATTTTGTGACTGGAGAAGAGCTGCAGTAGCGCTGACTCAGTGGCATGACTGCATTTTATCAATGCAGTTAATTCGGAAAATGATTTAGAAATCATACCATTGGGCTTTATGTTCATCGTAGTAATCCTTACATCTGTTTGACCTTCACTTAAGTTGGGACGGTTTCTTGAGAAATAACCCTTTCTTATTAATGGGTGTGTGGTAAGTGGTGTTCACGTAAGCAGTGTGTAGGACTGAGCATAGTGTGGGCAGGGCTGGAAGGCTCCAAATGCAGACTGAGTGGAGGTGGATATTTGGCTCACTGTCCGAGCCCATTTTGGCACTCTCACAGAGGATTTCCTGGTAACACATGTAAGAAGGGGGTGACTGGACGCTCGACTGTCTCTGTTGGTCTCGCTTCCGGCAATCCCTTGCTAAAACAAGGCTGGGAACTCTACCACTGAATTACCTGCCACTGATCCTTCAATGATCTGGGTATTTCACTGAAGCAGCACAGATTACGCTTTTTCCATGCCATTGTGTATGATAGTCTGAATCACACGCATCTCCACTTGCATTTGCACCTTCCAGAATTCCTGAAAACCATGTGCATGTTAGGGAGATTTCTGTTGAATGCAATGAGGTTGAGAACTAAATACATTCAAATGTGAAGCTTTTGGTTGGTCTGGTTACAGTTCATCTTTATGTAGATCTAATGCTTCTGCTAGCGAAGCATTTTTTTAAGATGCCATTGGTCCGAACAGTTGCTTCCAGAACTAAATACGCAGTTGCACTTTGTGATACCACATTGCTTAATTTTTTCATAACTTTGACTGCTGCACTGTTAATGAGAAGGAGAGAGATATATTAGAATGGATGTTCCTATCCAAGCAATGAAAGGTTTGTCTATTTCTGTCAAAACTGAGTGGAACAAATGAATTTATTTCCTCTTAGGTCAAGTTAACAGCCAGCGGGGCACAAAAGGATATTATTTTTCCTGTGCCAATGACCACACAGAAAGTGTTTGAAATGATTGTAGAACAGATGGCAGAATCCATTTTATAGGCTCAGGACAAGTCAATGCCCACAAGTTTGAAAACTTTTGAATTTTGACCCGGGTTGGCATGTTTGGAAATGAGTTTCTGACAGGAAAGTCTCAGATTGTTCCTCCCTGCTGTGCAGTCTGTTTGTGGTCTTGGACAGGGTTGCTTTCTTATGAATTGTCTTGTAATGTCTTACAAAGTTTTGTTTCCACATACGCTGTGTAACACTGAATTCTGTGTGTAAAACTATAATTTTTTGAAACATTTTCTTTGTACAACTGACTTGGGTTTATCTTCTCTCCCCCTTGTAGAGAGTTTTGAAGTGACCTTCACCAAAGAAGGTGATGACAGGTTCTTTTTCCTGCCTGTTATGCAGATGTATTAACCCACTAACTCCAGGGCATCAGCACTTTATACAGAAACTCCTGTCATGCTTTGTAAACGGATGCTCCCAGTTTTGTTTTGTTTGTTTTTCCTTTTCATTTTTTCTTCGTTTCGCCTGAAATTGTTTGAAAAGACCAACTGGATGAGCAAAAGATATGATGTGGGTAGAGGGAATTGTTAGAAATATCCGTGCATGAGACATCCACTATAATATGCAGTCAATAATACACCACATGAACCACTTTTGGGGGGAGGAACACCAAGCTGGTCTACTGTAGATTATTACTCAGAATAAATCATTGCATTTTGTGGCATACAATTGTAATTCCATTTTTAGTTTTAACTGTTGATGTTAGAGAACTCTCACAGCAACCTCTGCAATGAACATACAAGTTTGATTAGCAAGGCTAGATGTTAAATATCTATGAAGATGACAACTGTATATAAACTCATGGTTTATATATGTCCTCATATGTTTTCTGAATCCAGAAACTGAGTTACTGTTTTATCAAAACTCATATTTGTAATAGAAAGCCCTCAGTGCTGGACGTACACCACAGATTCGACCCATGGCATGGCCAAAGCTGGTGTTTTGGTGTGGATGTCGACCAAGTTGATATTTCTAACCTGTGACCATCAGTGCTTTACTTTGGCCCCCCTCATTTAATGTTTGGGTTTGATTGCTTTGTTGTTCAAGAGTGGTGGGGGAGCAGACAGACAACATTGCACAGGAAGACTGCTTTTATCAAAAAAAAATCCAGTTAATGAACAATTAATATGAATATAGAGATTTATTTATAACTTGTGCCTAGATATTAAAGCCATTGACAGAAATTCTGAAATTGTGCTCGATCTGCTTATCGTAACACTGCTTTGTTAATTATACTTTTGATATGACACTGTTTTTTAAATTGTTCTGGCCATAATAAGACACTATCTTTTTGATGCCTTTTTTGATACCTTTCATACACATGAGTAATTTGGATGCAAGTGATCTTGGCTCTATACTTTCTCTTATTTATATTCCATTTTCTTTTAGATATTGGATCCTAAGTACTCCTGTGAAATGCCTGTCCACATCTTTCTCTGTTTCTTCCTGCATGACTGGATGCAATGTGAACAAGTGGCTTGGAAGGGAAACTCCCCTGTTTAACAATATTTTCCAGCCCCACCGCACCCCCCATCCCCACCCCACCCCACCCCAACCCAGTTCTTACTTACCATCCAGCACAATGCTTCTGGCTTTTTTCACAGCCTCACCACAAAAACCCCATGGCTGCCAACACCCTTGGTCTTTATTTATTATTATTTTTTTGTGCGTACGTTTTTGATCAACTGGTCAATGGCTTGTTTTTGTGATGTTACCAATCTTTGTCAGCATTTTCTGATTGAATGTAATCTTATTCCCCTCCCCTCCCATTGATGTGTTCAGGTGAGATTTGTGGCTTCAGGATTCATGGGCAGAATGTTCCTTTCGAGGCGGTGGTCCTGGACAAGTCCACTGGTGAGGGTGTGATCCGAGCCAAAGAGAAGCTGGACTGTGAGCTGCAGAAAGAGCACACATTCACAATCCAGGCTTATGACTGTGGGGAAGGCCCTGATGGATCCAACATGAAGAAAATCCCACAAGTGAGTATGCTGCTCAGCCAGGAGCCTGGCACTATGGCTAAGGTCCTAGCAAAGAGTGGTAAAAACATTTTTGTCCAGGAATTGCCCACATATAAAAAGGGATTTTCTAATCATGTGTAGCTTTCTCTTAATCAGTGGATCAGTCTTTGCTAATTGACTATCTTGTTTCTGTTTAAACATACACCATAAATTTTGTTGTGTGTGCTAATTTTACTAAAAAATGGTTTGCTTGCTGCCTTGTACAATTGCCATCTGACAATCAAAAAGTTACAGTTCTTAACCAAAAATAGAATAATCTCAAACAAAGACATGAAAGATATAAGAAATGAAATAAGTACATGGAAGCTGTCATATTGAACACTTGAACATATCTGAAATCATGTTTTGTCAAAAAATGATTTCTGACAGTCTGAATACACTTACCTGTGTTGGCCATCATCAATGCAGACAGGACAAATCACTGTCAGCTTGCCCATCAATTCTTAGACTTGCTCTAAATTTAGAGAATTATGAAGTTCCATGTAGTGTCTCTGGTCAAGAGCCAACAATGTTCAATCAGAAAGCAGCACATTAACATCACCATGGAACTTGACAAGAAACTTCCAGAAAATGTTTATTTCATGGGTGGTTTGACTGGTTTTGTTTCTTGTGATGCATTGACGTGTTGCTTTTCTGAGGTAAGGGCTTGTATAGGGGGTGCGGTGGTAGTTCCTGTAAGCAGTGTACTGCCTTTCATGGTTAACGTTAAAGATGTATTCATTTTTACTGCTTTTCGTGTTAAAATTTTATATCAAAGGCCTCATATTCCGAACTGTATTTCTGCCTGTCCAGGGCTACGGTTCATGTCCAGGTGAATGATGTAAATGAGTACAACCCAGTGTTCAAAGAGAAGTCATACAAAGCCACAGTGATCGAGGGCAAGAGCTATGACAGCATCCTGCGGGTGGAGGCGGTGGATGCTGACTGCTCCTTCCAGTACAGCCAGATCTGCAGTTACGAGATCGTCACCCCTGATGTGCCCTTCACCATCGACAAGGACGGTGAGGCACAGCTGGGACTGCTTGCACAGCCACCAAGCCGTTTGCCCTGCTAAAAATTATCAATGAGCTCCAGCTTCTTTTGACACTGAATGCATTGTTATTTGTAGTCTTAAAATAGGCCAAACACAATGTGGGAAATCAAAGTATTTGTAACACCCTGTAGCCTTTAGTGTTGACCCTTATTATTTGTGATCTTCGTTATTAAATGCATTTCATTCTCATTCTGCAGTTGTGCAGTTATGTTATAATGCTTTTGATATATTATGAAGTGATGCTGGTGAGGATGGAGTAAATAAAAAAATGTGACTGTAAACAGCTAGGTCATTTCATTGTGATTTGTCGTTTGCCATAGGCAACATCAAGAACACAGAGAAGCTCAACTACAGCAAAGAGCGCATGTACAAGCTCACCGTGACTGCCTATGACTGTGGGAAGAATCGGGCCTCTGAGGACGTCCTGGTCAAGGTCAACATCAAGCCCACCTGTAAACCAGGCTGGCAAGGTAAAGAGGAACCCTGAAAATGGATTTTCTGGCAGTAGGCTACCGATGAAGGCTGCCCTTGCTCTTATTTACTTGTTAATTTGCAGGGCCAGTGGACAACCACGACTTGAGCTATATAGGTTAATTTCATTATACTGAACCTTTTATTCCAATATTACAGCAGTTTTGTTGTTTCATGCAGTTTGCCAATTACTGTTGCCCATTGTGTTGTAAGACAGCCAGTTATT
>JAFBMS010001068.1:0-48913 GCA_019788955.1 Albula glossodonta | reverse complement strand
GATTGCATTAGCTTATTAGAGCCTATCAATCTGTTATTATGGAATACGTACTCAAAAAGAATGTGTATGTTTAGCCTTCAGCCTAAGGCTATAGATTTGAAGCTGGCTAGAAATAAATAATAAAAGCTTGTGGTTAACTATTTAACAAGTAGGAATATGGAATAGATAAAATACAGAAACAGTTTTGGGTTCATAGATTCAAACCAAGGCTGATACCCAGTAAAATGAACTGTCTCTAATGGCATATTCAGTCAAATTCTATCAAAGCATAATTTCTTAATTGCAATAGGATACCATGCTAGAAACATTCAGTATAAAAATCATAGGAAACAACCTTAAGCCCTGACTAAATTCTGTCACCCGAACTGCTGAGGTACAATGGCAGGTCTTTACTTTCACAACACACCTACAGGTAATTAAACCATGAAAGACAACTTTTATTACAACTGTGCCACAACTGTACTCACGAGATCCCACCTAAAACTAACAAATATAGATTTGGACTCACCCTAACGCACTTAGGCTATGAATCATGGGATACGATTGTTAAATTACACCCCAAGTGCATTTAGTTGAATCATCACAGTGTCATGTGCAAGCTGTGTAATTTCAACACACAGTAATTGTCCCTACACAGGCTTCACTCCTACAATGTGAAATTTACATGCCAAATTAATTTGATTACAGCAATACTTTACCCTACGGTGGGAACGTCATTGATCTTAACCCTTGAGCTCTGTTGAAATTGGCTTTACTTCCTCATTGTTTAGGGTCCTATAGACCCCAGTGCTGTACATGTAAATATAATAGTTAAAAGTAAGAGATCAACTAATTTAATTTTTCTCAGGTCTCTTTTACTTCTGACCACATTAAAACCCAATTGACAGAAAATTATTGAAGTCTTAGCTTTCCCTTTTATCACAAAGTTGGCCTGCGCATTTCCCAAAGGTGATGAAATAGAGAGACAGACAGGGGAGGAGTTAGTTATACAAAGATTTGTAATAGTCAACTATACCTTCAATATCAATCAAGGTTTTCAAAGCATATTTCCTATCAATTGCATTTTACCATGTTTTATAGTTTTATACATGCAGAACCAATGTGGGTATTTCTGTGGAGGATGTCTGAAAATTGCCATCGACTCAAAATCATTATTATAACCCGTTCTCATGAAATGAGGAAAAGTCGTGAAGTATCAAGCTGATACTTAACAAAACAGTGTTAAGTATGTTTTCTGAGCTGTTAAAGAGGCTCTGGGGTCTCACAGACCCCAAGCAGAAGACGAGGGTTAAGGCAAGGTTTCCAATCAGCCAACTCTAAAATATGGTCCTGACTTGTCTTAAGACTGTGGCTATAGCAGACATGTTGGGTTTTTCCCCAGAACATCATTGTCTGGGGACTTTGTCATTAGTCAGCTTCATAGCTCGCAGCTCCCTTGCCGTTCCCCCGCGGAGGGGATGGAGTGTGGAGAGACAGGAGGTGGGTGGCGGAAGCTATCACGCTCACGGAACCAAGTATATCAGGAGATCACAGAACAGCCACTCTCTATGCATTGTCAGCATTCAGTCCAGCTTGCATTGCATATAAATTCCTGAATATTAAAAACAGAATATTTCACGTTCAGTGTAAACAATACTCCTCTTTGTTTGCAAATTGTTGCACACTTGACACCTCAAATAATGATTAAATGTAGGAAATGTTTATTTCTTCAATTACAATTAATTTTATATAATTAATAATATATGTTCTGGACAATAAGACAAGCAATTTGAAAATCTCTGAAATGATTTTATACAAACAAAGTACAATTTACCCCATGCAGAAGTGAAAAGAGCATAGAAAGAATTTAAAGCAATGATTGCCAAGATCTAAGGTGCTAGAATGGTAGCGCAAGCAGTTTCCAGCTACAGGCTCATTTCCCTTATACAGCTATGTGTATAGTCATGTATGGAGTTTGAGATAGTGAACTGTGTGCTTGTGGATTTCCTGATTTGTCCTGTGAAGAAACACATAGAAACACACACCTTTCCATAATGACGCTGTTGTCTACCTGACCTCATCACAGGCCAACCTGACTTTCCTGTGGATCCAAACATTTGGTTTATTTGCCCATTTTATAGTTATGTGTAGTATATTTATAATTCCTCACTGTGAGAAACCTACATTTTGTGAGCGAACTCATGAAAGTTACCATAACCTGATATCAATTCAGAATGCTAATCATACCCTAGTAACTAGTCAATTTACAAAATGACATTGATTGTGTGATTGTTGTTGATTTGTGATTCTAGACGGGATACTTGATTTTAAAACGTTTACAGTTTGAACTTCTATTACACAGTTATTGATTTTATTCAGAGGAAGCAGAATAGGATGCCATGTTCCTCTGTAGACGGTAGTCAAAGGCGATGTCTACACACGGGGTACCTGCATTCATGCATTTGGCAGTTTTAGAGGGAGCTAACCCTACATTGAAAATGGACATGATGATCACAAAACTGTGAACTAAATGTGCAGTAGAAAGGTTTGATTGAGAAATCTCTGGAAACTCTTTCAATTTACACAGACAGCAAGGGCTTCATTAAAAGAAATCCTCAATGACAAACAAACAATACCATGTCTCTTCTGTGTAACAACTTTGGTTTTCCAGTCATTCCATGTCTTTTATAAAAATGAAATTACTATTTAAAATTCCAAAAGTTATGACTGAATGTTTAGGTTGTTCAGCAACATTGAGACACTCAGTACAACCATACCAAAAACTAGTTTGACTTAAAGACAAAGGGGAAAAAGGAAATATGATATTGCTTAAATCACCCACACTTAAAATAACTGCAGGTGATGTGGATCAGCAATAATGCATAATCAAATGGTCATTGATCTGTGTTTATCCTAGCAGAATATTTTTGTACATGTTGGAAATAATTGCATTTGCATTGCTTCAATACATTTTCCAGTCTCTTAAAAAAGAAACTGAAAAGGAAAATAGCAGACTTTTTAATTCAAAACCCATTAACAAATAAATGAATTTTCAGAATGAAATGAACTTGTCATTGGTAGGGGGATCTGTACAGTGTACCATTGTGTAACTTTAAACTTCACAATACAATGTTATACACTTGGAAAAGTGGTGTATTGAAATATCTTCTAAGTCTAGAAAAACTAAAGTTGAAGTTTGGTAAGAGAAATGGTGTCGGGAGGGTTTTACTTTGGTATTTGCATGAACTAAAAAATATCTTCCAAGCACTAAAAAACTGTTCACCACAGTAACTGCGCTGTTAAAAGAAAACATTTCAATACACCACTTTTGTGTCTTGACTTTCAGACTATCAAAAAAAGGTGTTTGGAGGGTGCTTTGCTTTGAAAACCCAATTTTTTGTTTGGCTGAACTCAGAAATGGCTTTCAAACACTTTTTATGTATATATTTTATTATACATTAATGCATTAAATGTATTCATCAGTATACTTGTGAACATGTAACCCCACAATGAGGTTGTTTCTTGTAAATCAACCCTCTTGTACCATTTTACATCCTTTTTTTACATACATACATAACATTTTACATACAGTTCTCTGATTCTGCCACAGAGGTCAACAACTTTAGGCATGTAACATCTGAGAAATGCATAGGCGATATGAAAAAGTACTCAGATTAAAAGCTTAACAGAACATAAAACTTCATAAATATTTTAATGCTGAGTAATATACTAACATAAGTGTCTAGTGAAGAGCATTAATTAATTCATTTGGAAAATTGGAATTCAAGATTTAACACTGGCTGATTTCTGCTTCCATACTACAGAGCATTACTGTGCAGATAGATACAGCACTGACACTGACCAGAAATGTCATAATTTGGGAATTGATGCAAATAAGATTTTTTTTAATTAAATATAAACACAGTACATGTCATTAAAGCTTTGGGGCTTTATCTTATGTAAAAGACCTGAAATAGAATTGGTGATTAATTTGTTGCTGTTTCTTCACCACACGTCCTTGCTGGGCTGCATTTCACTGTGGATTATTAGGGTGGCGATTGTGGGAGGAGTTGAGGCAAGGGGCTCTGATTGGTCAGCTCACAGACTGCCCCCTAAGTGAAGATTCACAGTCAGGAAGTCTTCTTGGAGTGGGAATAATGTGATTAGAAATCAAATTATTATCACAACTTATGAAAGCCACAAGAAAATATTGTTATGCTTTTGGAATGCTCCTTCCAATTACATATACTGTATAAAAACAAATCTGTGTGATTGTAAAACTGAGAGATTGTTGTACAAGATATTATATTCACATATGAACAAAATCTACGATGTCCATAGTTCAAAGTATAGTGATGTCAGTACTTAGAAAATTAGAAAAGATTACGCAACTTTAAGAGTGTTGCATTGTGGGACTGTTAGTCATGAGTTTGCCATTAAGAATAATGAAAATGTTTGTCTCTCAGCCAGACTAGGTTGACCCAATGCCCCTAAAACAGTCAAGACATGTCCCAAACTCGACACAGGGCCTGGTATCAGCGGAGACAAGCTCATCCCACCATTAGGCAGGTACCCTTGGACTTAAGGTGACAGGAGCCCATACTGCAAAGCATACACAGGCCCATCAGATGGAAAAGAGAGCGAATTCAGCATCAGTGCATTAGACCAACTCCTATGGCACTGCAATTGGGAAGTCACACACTAAACTTTCTGAAACATCCTGCCCGCATTTTGGTTACAAATTCACAATGTGACAGTGGAAAAGCGAGGGAAGAGCTGACCCATACCAACACACGCAAGAGCTTCTGCGTCTCTGAAGTGCTGCAATCACCATTTCAGCAGCATCTTTCCAGCTAAATAAATAGGCAATTCCTCACTCCCAGACACCTCTCTGAACTCTAGCTGATATGACGAGCCACACTTTTAAAAGCTTTATTCTTTGCCAGCACCTTTGCCGGATGCCTCACAATGTGAAATTGAGATCTGGGACTCTCAGTGCATCTCAAAAGCTAATTTCTCAAGCCCAAAGGGTCATTTAATATTGGATCGTATATATTCTATGTAATGTAGATTAATCTCCAAAGGAAAATAACCTTTGGGCCGTTTTCAAATGCATCATGCTGTCACCGAGAGGAATTGTAAATTGATGTGCTGTCTTCCGTGGTAAAAGCTCCATTTTCAAAAGCAAGACTGGTGACATTGCCAAGCTGACATCATCAGTAAAGTGAATATGATCTGAAATATTTTACACCGAAAGATCAGCTTCTTATAGGCCAAAAAATATTTGTTAGTTCCCTAAACAGCATAACACTTATTAAGGAAATGTTTACTTTTGCTTTGTAATTTTGCTATTTACTGGTTGCTCATAGTATTATTACTAAATGTACCATATTGCTTGAAGATAGAGTCTGGTCTGGTCCCTTTAACAAAGCCAATTTTGTATATTATACCAGATATTATTCTGTGAAAATTTGTTTATTTGTCATTAGCAACATTAGCATCTGTATTCCTGAGCTGGACTTTTAAAGGTTGTGGTGATGGAGGAAAGGACTCCTGTCCAATAGTTTGACGCTGACTTCAACACATCATCTCCACATACATACCGAATCTGTGATCTGAGACTTTCTGCTGGGCAGCAAGGTGGTGTAACAGGGGGAACAGATGGCAAAGACTGGCAAAATACCTTCCTCAGACCCAGTCACTCCAAATCCCTCCCAGAACAGACCGCTTAGTCCATGAAAGATTACCTGTTGTTTATAACAGTTTTGTTAACTTACTTTTTTTTCTTAAAAAAAGGGTTTTTCAGCAAAAGTGATTGATAATTACTTTATATTTTGGATGAACAAAGCTGGAAATGAGCATATGAAAATGAACAAACACCACAAAATATGATGACTTATGTAGGACAGCCCCTTCTTATTTAGTCTGGCTTGAGCCTAATATAACATTTAATTCATTGCATATAATGTGCTTAATGAATTCATGAGTAGCTGTCATAAGGAATAATTTCAGAAAATTTGACTCACAACACATTTGACCCATTTATATTTAATAAGTGAAACATAACTTTTTAAAGTCAGGAAAGTAAAGCATTTGGGTTTGTTCCATAATATAATTTTATAGCTGCCTCTACTAATCTCTGAGCATTTCCCAACAGACATGACTGGAATTCCTTCACTTTCCTTCTAAACGAGTGAAAGATGACAGGGATGGGAATATGATTGTTTGGGTTTATTCTGGAATGTTCTTCAGTGAGACAGAATGGATTTTTTCTTTCATCTGTGACAAGAATAAGGCTGATAAAGACATCATGGGATTGACTGCTGGGATGCAGCTGCTGGTTCAAGTCTGAAGTGCAACTTGTAAATTTTACCTTGCTAGTTTGCTATATTAATGTACATTATAACTGCTTTCAAACTGTAATTTCAAGGTACAATAATAACAAGAATTTAAACATGCCGGTTTTAATATGCATTCTAATCTCAAAACAATGAATCCCGTGTTTGCAAGTGTATGCATTATTTATATGCTCAATCTATTGTCCAAGTAAAAATGTGATCATATTTTATTAATGTTTTTCCCACTATTGTTTTGAATGTTGTCCAAAACGTTCTTTTTTGGCTAAATTTCAATCAAGGACAGTAATTTCCCACAGTCACACACAAACACACCACACTGGTCTAGATGCCAAAAATAACCATCCAATAACTTTCCAATAAAAAAGTAGTCTCAGAATTGTGATTGAATTTTTTTTGCATTAATTTCAGTTACTATCATGTGACTACAGTGATGCATTAATTTGTAAAAAAAAATCAGTGTTTATGAGATGACACCACCGCTCACTGCCTTCCTTTGGTCTGCCAGATGGGGGGGCAGTGGATAGTCATAGACAGCAGCCCAGTGACAGTACTGCTGTCACTGTGTGCTTTGTAAATTAGTAACATTATATTGTAAAACGCAATGACAGCAGTAGCCACAGAATGGTCATTTTGTGTTGTAAATCATGGCTAATCCCACTGAGGTCAGATTTTTACAGGACACCTTTAGAGGTCTCTTCTGTGTTGATGCATGTAAGACCTGTTAGTATTCACTATTCCTTTTCTTACATCCTGTCTTCTTAATGCCTTTCATAATAGAATCTGTGCCACAGTGTGCTCTACTGTGCTGTTTTTAAGTGTTTTAAGTTTTTTTTTCTTTAAAAGAAAGAGTCTACAAGGGATGAGATAGTCCAATCATCTTATAGTATTGTACATGTCTTGATATCCAGATTTGGGTACTTTATTCTCATAGTAACATATTCCTATACCTTATGAAAGAGGGCAACAAAAATGGTTTTTGATAAATATATTCCAACATCATTGCAATAGTGAACATCATAAAAAAGGCTGCTCACGCTCCAATACCATAATGCTCCTACTCCGCCATCTTGTCTGGGTTTCATTCTGTAATCAGTTGTCCCGGTCATGCTGATAGTCTCTCATTTTCAATATCAGAAATTCTTTGAACTGGTCCCAGATATGGACAAGACCCCCCCAGCAAGTACCTCCATACTCACAACTAACTTTCCTGTAACTCATCCACCCCATCACCGACTTCAAATTGTTATCTCTCATTAGCCCAAATGAAATCTTCATCTTATCTACAATATTGCACCCGTATTTCACATGCTCCCACTCATCCACTTTTCATCAATGAATCTGGAACCAGTGACAGTTGCCACCTGTCACTGGTTCCAGAAACATTTAAAAAACCTTCTGTTCACATCTGGTTTTATGGTTTACAATGTGTCTTTTCATTCTTTCAGAATTGGAGCAGCAACGGTTATCCAATGCTTTCGAGACTTACATCAGGTTAAACTACATCCGTACCGCTTACCTTGCCCTAATCTGGTAAACGCTCATATAGCACCAAACATTACACACAAAAAAAAAATATTGGTGTAATGATCATAGAGCATAATATTTAAAATACTAATTGACAGCAACACCTCAAAATTAATGTAGATTTACAGTATATTACTTACTAGTATACTAGTATAATATAGTATCTTACTATAAAAGTATACAATAAAATATTGTCAAAAAAGGCTGAAAAAGTAAAGCACTGATTAATTTACAGTAATTTACAGTTTTATTTTACTCTCTTGCTCTCTTCTGCCTTTTGTCTCTGGCCTGCTGAACGCAAGCAAGAAACCTCTTACTCCTGGGCTGCATTACAATCCGAAAAAAATGTTTGCTTCTTTCTGCTCACTCACCCTCCAATGGAGGAGGAAATCCCCAAAAAGTCCCAGATGTAAGATGGCCGCCGCCAGAAGGGTGATTCCATTCTAGTTGGGGCTCTGAGGGCTCTGTCCCAGGCCGCACTCCTACCTTCCCTCACCGACATAAGTCCATGTGCAGTGCGTGTGTATTGTTTTGTGTTTTGTGTACATTTTCCCCCTCTTGCCATTTCCCTCCCATTCGCAAAAATAGCGTGTTAGCTCCAGGGGTGCACACTTGGGGCTAGCGGCCTGTTTCCTGGTTCGCACACACAAACGCATTCAACTTCAAATTCACCCCCTACCAGTAGAAATCTCATTTAACATCACAAACAAACACACCCACGAAAATGTCTGGTTTATGTTTTTATTGTACTTATCGTCTGTAGCGCACTTTCAGTGTTTGGTTGAATTGTTGGCCGTCTTCTTGGTCTCCCGTCTTCTCTGTTTGTTTGTGGAAGTTTGAGGCAACCGCCGAACACTCTGCTTCTGGGTGAAGTGGCAGGGCCTGAAACAGAAGTGCAGCAACTCGAGCTGGCTTAGTAGCGCCTGTCACAGGTTGCACATGCGTGGTGTCGCGCTGGGATGGGCAACACCATCGATAATCGCTTGCGGCAATAAAAAATGTGTGCATAAAGAAAAATAATTGTCATATAAATGAGGGAAAGAATGTGTATAATTGGAATGTTGATGATTCCACCATGTTTGGTTAGTAGTTCTGCTCGATAATAATTGTATATTTTTAAACTAGCTGCTGGTATGGTCCTAGGGGGAGGGGCTTAACCCTTAAAAAGCCCCAGGTTTCATTCCTCATGGAGTAGAGAGGAGAGTTTATTGGATGGACAGAAAGTAGCTGTATTGTTTGGAGAGTTTAGTGGTTTTTGTTATTTTTGTATTGTATTATTGTATTGTTTATATTTCTTTTGCACTGTATATACATCTATTTATCAATTATTTTGTTCACAATTCACTTTTGCACTTTTGTTGGTTTTTGGAACACTGTAAATAAACATCTTGCACCTATTTGCGGCGGAGCCAGCTTTTGTTGCGTCTAGGCAGTCTGAACCCCTTTACGGACTACCTTAGACCACACAGTTTTATTGAATGAAGGGAGGATTTTCATTTGCTCAAGCCCTTAGTTTTACTCCCTCCAGCTGAGCCAACAAAAACCACCCCTCCAGCAGTGATATTGCCCAGAATATACAGTGATGCTTGATCGCTTGCCCACTTGTTAAATTTTATTTGAATATCATCCTCTTGCTATCAAAAAAACTAGCGAATTTAAAATAAAACGTTCAAATACCACTGTTGCATTTGATTATACAGTCCATTCACTAAAAAGCCATGTTATTGGTTGTTGATCGTTATATAATTCTTACAGATTCAAAGGACATGCCCAACACTCACTTAATACCTGCTTATCAAGTTAATAGATGAATCAATCAGCAGTCCAAAAAAAAAAAAAATAGACGATTTGGCCACGACGTTTTAACCATGTTTCAGCTCTCATAAGCTGGTGGAGGAATAGTAGCCGTATAATTAATTTATAAAGTATATAATTCCATTTTTCTTAACTGAGATCTGTGCATGTGATCTCCACAATGACGAACATGTTATATATCATTTTCCTCCAAATCCACCACACTAGCTGTGTAATCTTGAGTATTATTAAGCACGGTGCACAATATCAACACATGCAGACGCATACCAGAATGGGCCCATTGTTTGCAACCCAAACACACACACTCTTTAGAGTGGCAGTAACTGTAGTTCTCTGATTACAATTGTTTGTTGTTCAATAAACAAATCTATTTTATTAAACATTGTGTCTATTTTGATGTCTTAATAACATGAGTCTTAGTCAAAATTAACCAGACTGTATCAGAATGTAATGCCTTTATAATTAATAGCTGTTGTATCTATAATTATAAATTTGAGTGTCAATAATTATAATTCAGAATTAATAAAACGAGACTGATTGAGGGTAAGTGCCCACATGTGAGCTGATTAGCAATCCCCTACAGGTGAGCCTGTCTGTTAGTGAGGCATGCTGTTCAAATTACTGCATTCTCAAGGATGGAATTGGAACCGACAGCAATCTCATGGGAGGAGCCAAGTGGTTTGTTCCTCCCTCCACCTTTCCTGTATACATAAAAATCCTTCCATAAAAAAAAAAAAATGTCATATCACCTGGCATGAATTTTTCATGCCTGTTGAAATGTACTCTTTGGTCCACAGTTACCCCAGAAATACGTATTCAAAGATTAATGGTGGGCATCCCATTAAGAACCTTTAAGAATCATACTTTGAGGAGCAGTTAAGACAGTGAGGTTTGCAGGATCAAACCTTTATCTTTAATTGATTAATTACATGACTAATAAATGCAGTTGGTCATATCAAAATGGTTTTACAATTATTTTTAACATATTTAATACTTGTGTTGGGACTACAGCAATGAAGTATGATAGCCTTAGTACAAAGCACTGCACAGTGTATCATTAATGTTTTATACTTTACTCTGTCCCTGATAAATTAATAAATTAAATGAATAAATGAGGATCCGTTTACCCTCCAGCCCAGTGCTTACGAGCAGCTTAAAACAAAGCCCTTAATATTTATCTCTCAAATAATCATTTGAATTGCATTGAATATTCCATGAATTCACAGGCTCTTTGAACTTAAGTGTAGGCATTATTTGCTGATGCAAAAAACAGGTTTGTATGTGTGAAGAGGGCAGTATACACAATTAGAAATTCTTGGCACAAAGGCCTCTTGGTGAAAAGGAGACGTTTAAAGAAATTGCCTTGTCCAGCAGAAGATTCGACATTTCAGAATATTGGGACAGTTCACAAGAGTGGTAGCAATTATCTCCTCAAAGATGTATGGAGAGCTGTAGTACCTCGTTTGCCAGCAGGTTCTCATATTTTCAGCCACATATGCAGAGTCATTAATCACTGTACAGTCAAGCCTTATTCTGCTCCCACTCTGTTGTATCAGGCCAGGACAGGAGAATCTAAAGAACTGTTTTTGCCCCAAATTAATTTTGAGTCCAAGAACATTTTTGTATGAATACAGAATTGCACAATATAAAGTACAGTGCAACAATGCATCACAGTAACAAATAATACATAATCTTTTGGACAGTTGACCCTCCACATCACTCAGGCCCCTGCGATGTGGAAAAACCATGTGTGTGTATTGATGGTATTAATAAAATACATTTTACATATATTTTATGCATTTATGACTTAACTTTTTTTGTTTTCTTTACTTTTCATCTGCTACACACATCATTTTCAATGATACACTGTTTCCCGCACAAGGCTGGAAAGCTCCCAGAAAATTCCCAATTAATTGTTTGTTGCTAGCTCCCTCCGGCGACCCCCACCACCAGCACAGGGATCCTCTCACCACGAACAACCAAGATACAGAGAATCAGGTAAGCAGAGCCTTTATATTTAAATTTTTACAAATAAAAACAGCTCATGTGAAAAAGGCCTGGGGTGGAGGGGGGGCTTTGATGGCTGAGACTTCCCCTCACCACAACACCACACCGCCAAAGGAAAAAATTTCCAAAAGACCAAAAGAAAACCCATACTGAAAACAACAGTTCAGAGCCTGTTCCTTTCTGGCTGCCCAAACACTGTCTTCCTCACCCTCCGCTCTTTTATTCCCTTTTCTCTGTGCCGGAAGAAATAAGAGACAGCTGTGTTAGATCACCGATTGGGCGAAGCAAAGGAGACCAATTACCTCGATCCACATACCACACGGGTGTTCCCACTTACCAATGCGAGGCTTGTCAGGCTCACCTCCTGACATTGCCAACCCACGAAAAATCTAAGCCATGATGTGGAGAGCCACAGAGTGGGAGGGTCGACTGTATACATATTTACATATACATATTAATATACATCTTTACATATAAAGGTTAAGGAACAAGACAGACAAGACCAGATAAACCAGGCTGATGGGACAAACTGCACATTGTGTTTTCTTGTAGGTTTGTTAGAGCAGAAAGAAAAAAGAAATAAGCAGAAAAATAAAAAACTAAAAGTAGAAAAGAACAGTAATACTTGTAATTATTGTATGGATGTGAGTCATACATTAGGGGCCATTTGTTTAAAGAGGAATCAGCGTTGAAGATATCATAGAAAGGGGGACCAGGTGTGTTCATGGGATTTAATGTTGTTTTTTAAAAATGTGGTCAGTTTTTCTGGATTTGAATGGTCTGCCAGTGATTGAGCCAGTGGGTTATGGACACCTTCGTTCTGTCTTTCCAGGTCAGTAATATGGTCTTTTTTGGCAATGGTTAGTGACATTAATATGAATGGTTTGAGATGTTTGCGTGTATGTACTGTAGAGACGTCATCAAGTACTGCAATGATGGGGCATAAGGGAATGTGTAGGCTGAGGATCTCAGATAGCCTGCTCTAGACCTCCGACCAGAAGTTATGGACGTGAGGGCAGAGCCAGAGGGTATAGAAGTAATCATCTGTTGTATTACTTTGGCTGAAGCCCATGCAGTAAAGTTTGTGGGTGATAGCGTGGGTTCTGTGAAGGACTTTATACTGTTTAGTTGGGTTTTGGAATTGCATGTCATTGAAAATGTGTAATTGCATATGCTTTGCCAATTGATATCTGTTGGCAGGTTATTTATGTCTTTGGTCCATTTGTCTGTTGGGATTGATATAATTCTGTCTTCAGATGCTATGGAGTTTGTATATTTGGGATAACATGTTTTGAAGTATAAGTGATTGTAACTTTGGATGGGGGAGAGGACTGTGATCATTAAAGTTTCTAGTGTTGATGTTTCTCTTTATGACCTCTTTTCACTGGATATATACTTGAAGTAGCAGTGGTCCGATTTATTATATTTTTTTTGGATGTAGTCGATGGTCATGAGCAAGCCATCACTGAGTAACTTTCCCAGGCTGGTTACTCCTCTCTCAATCCAGGTTGGAAAAGGAAAGGGTTTGTTATTGATTTAAAAAATGAGGTTATGCTATAATGGAGTATGGTGAGAGGCTGTGATGGAGAATTTCATTTGACTTCCACCAAGTGGTTAGAGTGGTGTTGATAGTGTTGTTTTTGTAACAGGTATGAATTTTAAATAAAATTAAAACATTTTTCCCCCTGAACTTCTTGCCTGCACCACAGCACCTGTTCTGCTAGGTTTGGGAGGAGAGGCCAATCCTCCGATTCACATGATGACAATTCTTGCTTGTATACACACTGCAGCTTCACCACTAATTGCATATGCTGCCTATGATGGTGTGCCCTCAGTTTGTGCTGCCACAGGTGCCCAGCATGACCAGAGGGGGCGCTATGGTGATGAGACCAACGAGCTTGGCCGGCTTGCCCCTTATCATCCCTGGCAGGGCTGGGGGCGTACGCTAACAGTGAATCCAGCAGATCGAAGACCTATAAGTCCCTGGAGGCCAGCTGCCTGCAAGAGGGAGTCTGCTACATGCGTGAACAGAACTAACCTCGAGCTGGAGAGAGAGGGTGAGCACCTCCCCTCTTCAGCTTCATACTCACCATTGCAAGGATGAGTAACCCAAATTTGTGCCAAGTAAGGCTGTAACACTGGGCACAGACAGATAGCACAGTTTAGCGGCAGATTGTTATATTCATAACAGAATGTAATGAACTGTTTTAATTGCTGATTATATTCATCACACTGTTTGGTCATTGTTTAGCTGGCTCTAAGCCAAGTGCCGCACTGTGTTGGAAGTTAAATATATCATATACAGACAAGTTCACTTAGCTCCAGCCAAATTTAAATCTCCCACCGTCTATCCTCTGTCTGTTCTCCTTTAACACATGTGCAATGTGTGCACACCCAAGACCCCCACACATCCCAAGGTACATGCACACCTACATACACTCAACACACCATACGCGCGCACACACACACACACACACACACACACTCACTTACACATAGTTTATTGTGCATTACTGTAGTAAATCATGCTTTGTCATTTTAGTATGCATGTTCAAAAAACATTATTATATTTTCCAGTGTTATGCTCCTAATATTACACTTATATTGAATTGAGCCAACCTCTGCAGCTTCAAAAAAGTCAAAATGCCCTCATGTTTGTTGAATTATTAACATTATTCATTTGGTTGTAACTGAATGTGTAATGATTTTATTGTGCATGTGTACAGATGATCACTTGTTAATATTTTAATTGTAATTTTAATTATAATTATCATTTTAGCTATACATTGAGTATAAAGTTACATTTTATAAGACAGATACAAAATAGTGAGACTGATTGTGAGGAATAGCAAATATTCTGTACATTTTTGGCGCCCCAAGAGAGGAATAATAAAACAATTTCCTACACTGAATAGCTTTTGCCAAAGAAAATTGGCAAAGCTTTGTAGAACTGGTCTTATCCAGCTTTATGTGCTGTCAAAACATACTCCGTTCAAGAACTTACAGACAAGCAGGGGAGACAAATCTGCACCAGCTGTTGCCTTGCTGATGTGGACCTTTGGGCCTGAGCCAGTCATAGCTCAGCAGTAGAATGCACAGCTGCACCCAGAGCACATACCTTTCAGATAGTTTTAGAATATTTTACAGAGGGGCATAGAGGTAAACCAGATCTCCTCTCTATCTTTTGCCCTCTCCTCACCCACCAGGTCATAAATACCGATTTTAAATGCCAACCCTCTTGCACATTTTATTTCTCAGTGAATACATGTTTTTATTACAGTATTTTGATTCGCGACATCAACATGTATCATGGGCATATTTCGAGAAACTTGTTAATAAAAAAGTATTCTGATAAATATCTTAAAAATACAAAATGTTAATTATTAGTAGGAATATGCTAATCTGAAGTGTTCAATGAAGTGAATGAAAAATAAATTCATATCTCATAAATATGCATCAAGAACATTTTACTGTATACTACCTGACAAAAATTATGTGCATCACATTGATGAAACACTCTGAACTTGGTGTTTTGAGCCCCCAGGACTTGTGACAGCATAGTTTCCACCCATCGTTGGGGTGTCGAGCCACTTAACATTGTACGACCGGATTCAGAGCTATCACATTCTTAAGTTAATAAAATCTTGTTTCCTGAAATACTTTTACAACCCAATGTCCTATGGCTTTGTATTTCCACTTTCACAGCTACACATATCAGATATTTCTTTTCATCAATACAGAGATGATTTTAGTCTATTCGATATTTTTGGCATCACCAGTATTGGAATGCATGAAACATGCAGTGCAAGATGTCATGTAAAATGTCAGAGAAGCTAGAAATAGTCCTGGTGAAGGAGTCTGCTGAGAGGCTAAGAAACACGTTTGAAATAAAACTAAGATAATGAAGAAAGGTAAGGAGACAGAGCATAAGAAACAGAGAGGAAGGTGGAGAAAAGGCAGAAAGAGGTCTAGGATCCTATCCCAAATCTTTGAGCTGTCAATTTAAGCAAACTGGAACCAAATAATATCCCTTAATGCTATTTACAGGCTGAATCTTGATTCTGTATGCTACTTTATTATTATGAATGAAGTTGTAAGAAGCTTCATTTAGACATTTGCTCATGTACTCTTGTGATTTTGTATTCTGTGAAGTGTGTTTCTTTTAAAGTTTTTTTTAGATTGGTGTTGGGTTTTTCTTACATTTTGGACTTTTGAAGGAGGGTGTTTGTTTTTTGTTCATGTGTGGAATTATTGAGTCTAAAGGAGTGGCCTTATAGTATATTCAGACATTCAGATGCCAGTGACTTTGATATCATTGGGACTGGACATTGAATGGGTTTGCTTTTGGGTACAAGGGAATTTTGTGGAGTAAAACTTGTGTGGATTAAACCTGCCCTCAGTTAACAACTTTTATGTTGGTGTTTCTTACAGTTTGGTGTGGGACTGGACCAGTTGGTATTGCAACTGGTTTGGACTGTGTTGTCTGAGTTTGTTATATCGGGGCATTGAAGTAACAATCTGGAAACAATATTAACTTCTGTTCAACTCAATAAATATTAGGTACCTGACAAATTTATTATTCATCATTTCTTTGTATTTGCAAATGTTTCTGTGGGAATGGATATTGTTTTTATTACCATTTTCAAATTCAGTTTTACATTCTATCTGAGAGAGCAGTGGAGATGGGCCATTAAAGGGACGATTAAATATTCAGTTAGCTCAGTCTGGTTTAGCTTCAAGGTTACTCTGCTGCAGTCTCCATTAGTAATGCCATAGATTTTCTACACATCGCAATTGTTAAAAAGGCAGACCTAACCATCTGATTAGCTTTGCCTTCTTAACAATTGAGATTTTGTCTGTGTTGTTACTAAGGCCCAAAGTTCTGGGGCCTCATTTATAAAACTATGCATACTTTTGTATTTAAATGGTTACGTATGCCAAAACCTACGAACTGGTGTACGCAAAAAAAAATAAAATAAAATCAGATTTATAAAACATGCGTACGCAACACATATGCATATCTTCTTCTATAAATCACAACTAACCGTACAACTGTGCGTGCATCAACGTGTGCAACAACCACACCCTGAAACACCACCATTTAAGCATATGGTGTTCTGGAAGTTAAGTAATGTGCAGGACAGAGCAATGCATTTTAAATTCAACAATGACAGTGAACAGGGGAAAAAGAAACTTCTCAGAATGAGAAATCAACGCTTTATTCTAAATAGATACTAGAAAAAATATAATTTCAGGTGGCTTTAACACCGGGGTAACACAAAAAACCTTGCATGGCAAGGATGTCCATGGATGTCAGCCATCTCCACTCTTCTGTCAACCCTTTGTACACTCTGCGCCAGCCAGAAGCAGATGGACTCCCCCTCTGACCCAGGTTCTGCTCAAGGTTTCTTCCTGTTTGCCAGGGAGTTTTTCCTAGCAACTATTGCCTTGGCTTGCTCTGAGAGGGTTCCAGGCCATGGATCAATTGTAAAGCTGCTTTGTGACAACTTGTTGTAAAAAGCGCTAAACAAATAACATTGAATTGAATTGAATTGAACTGAATTTCTCAGGTATAGAGAGCCACACATGAAGATTGAAATTTAAAAAATGGTGCCGACATCAAGGTTGAGGCAAGCAGGTGTATACTTGCCCAACTGCAAGTGTAGGAGCAACGGGCGGCAACATGGTGTGCGACCACTGAGCTCCCTCAATGTGCGGCTAGCTGCAATTATTGGAGTTTATTTTAAAAAAACTGTGTATCGAGATGAACGAATCATGACATGACCCTGGCCATCAGGCAACCACATTTATCTCGGTGTCATTTGTGTGTCGCAAAATCAGTTGCACTTTTATTGAATTAGAATTCTTACGTTTTACTTGTACATATTCATCCAATCTTATCGTATTCATTCATCTTACTGCAACTGGAGTGCAGTCGATTACATTGGGAAAACCAGTCATTGCCGCACATTGCTCTTTGATGTTTGCCCGCTGTATAGGGGAATCTGTTGTACCTCGAACTCAGAGAAATGATGTCACCCAACACTGGTATGACATGACTGAGTGAGGGCTGGGATATACTCGACCGGTCCGCTATTCCCCACTGGAAATTCCTCATGGCCAAAGAACGGCAGAGCTGACAGAGCTTGCAGATGGTTAGGTATTGTCTAGTTGCTACGTGTAGGGTGCTCCAGCACCGGCCCCAGTCCAGCACAGTGTTCCAAGAGCACAGTTCATGTTAAGCGAAACTGACTGGTGAGCAAGTCATCATCATCGGCAAAGAAGTTGGAATGTCCCTGAAGACACCTTCCTGTTGCACCACACACAATATCCTCTAGCAGTGCCAAGGCAGCCATTGTTATGCTGTCTGCTTTAGGTCTATTTATGTGAATAAAATAAATTGATTAAAAATGCACTGATAGCTCATAGCTGTTGACTAAATGTATCACTTATTTATGGTCAAAAACAACATTGATTATGAAAATTTATGTGATCCAAATTAATCATGAGGAATAAGGAACCTATTGTGCAAATTTCTTTTGTCTTCTATGGTGTGCTGTTTAGAGCAAATATGTGCCCTAAAAGTGCATATGCACGGGTCAAACGTACTAGTATGTGCATTCTCACATCAAGTTGAATTTTTGTAAGTGTGAAAATCGGCCTGCGCACATTTTGGAGTGTTTTTTTGTGTGTACGCGCGGTTTGTAAATGAGGCCCCTGAATTGCTGAGTAATGCAGATGGGAGGGTGAGGGCACCTCCAAAGCTGTCACTGCAATGCAGACAGCATCTGCACTCCTGATATCAACTGCAACCTCCAAAAACAGAGGCAGAGTGGGTCACATGAGTGAAACCAGGAAAAAGGATTACAAAACCTGAATATATAAGGAATATGTTTGAGGCCAAACCCTGAGGCTACCATTTTGCTGAACATTTAGGTCCTAGTCACTTAAGGTAAATTCAGTACATTATTTTGATAATAACATTTCACTACCATAATATTTCGTTTCCCCACATGATCCGGAACTTTCCATACAGCATTTAGTGTTACATGACTTGATAATCCTTTGTAATTTCCTTTTGTAATGGTCACCTTTATACATTTATATAACCATGTTTGTCAACTGTTGTTTTTATATACTGATATATTCATTATTTTGAAAGCTTGACAGGGTAGTTTCTAAATGTAGCTGCAACAGTGACATCAATTCCCCTTACTTCCTCTATTGAAGGAACATGTAGTCCATTAGCAAGAAAAAATTGTACAACATCCCACCTTTGTTAAAATTAGAATAATACGAAGGTCTGTCTTGCTCTTTCAGTAGCTATTATAGTATCAGGAGTAGTTTCAGTGAACTTTATAAAAACATATTAGAAGAATAGTCTATGGGAAAATGACAAGGATGGAGTTACTTCCTGTCAATGTTCCAGAATCATAGACGAGCCCCCACTCCTCCCTTCTGTAAGGAAGTATAGAGAACAGAAGGAACAAACGACACTATCTGGATAGCGGAAAGATTCTGTGCTGCATATTCCAATTCTCCAGTTTCTAGCAAAATGCATTCTCCTATAATGTCCATGGCTTTTAAAATAAGACGGCCTACCCCGTTAGCTTTCATCGCACGTGCTGGGCCCTGCGGTAATGTGCTATTAGGAGGGACCCTGCTGTTTTGGGTAAGTGCTTGGGCTGTGATCGCTCCCTGAGAATATTCAAGCTGCGCATGGTTCGATCGGCCGCCAGATGAGCCCCAGCGGTAATGGTCTCCGTGCAGCTGGCCAGGGCTGAATGTGTTTGTCTCATTTAGGGTGACAGTTCTTTCTCGGCGCTCGGTTTCTTGGAGACAAGGCAACTCTTTTATGTTTCACAACACAAAAACTATCCACTGGAACATAGGTATGATGTTCCACTTGCCAGCTGACTATTTTCTGGAATTACCATGGAAATTAAAGTGCTATAAAAGGAAAAGCAAAGCCAAACATGTCTGAGTAGTAGGATCAGGTGACAACAATGTATATTGCTAGGGCATTGAGGCATTATTTTACAGCAACAAAATCTTTTTTTTCTCTAAACATTCCCAGAATGCTTCATTAGTTAATGGAAGGTTCTAAGGGAATTTCAAAAATCAGTTGCCCCACCCTCAAATGTTTTTTGGATTTTACGTATTTCTCACGTACTGGCATCACGACAATTGTTACAATACATTTTTGTGTAGGACTGGTGTTCACTCCAACATAATGTGCAGGCATAGCACCATGTAAAGCAGTTTGTCACCTGGTTTCATGGATCTCCTGGTCATTCAATTGACGGCACAAGTGTAAACCATCCACCCTGCGGCTCTGCAGTCATGAGTGAATACCAGTTGTGCACCCTATCCTGCTTAAATTCTTATCGAGAGTGCTGCAGCCAGAGATTTTGCTCATGATCCAATGAGTTTGTTCCATACCTAAAGCCACAATATGCATCACAGGTGAGCAAATGCAAAAAAACATGGCAGGAAAATGGAGGTGGGATAAAATTGGGGGGAACTACTTTAATGGTTAAGGGGTCTATTCAGACCTGCACTCAGCATGACTTGAGCGCTTTTTTGACCTGCTGTGTACTTTTTCAGTCTGTTTGTATTCTGACCTTGAACCTCTATAAGTGCTTAAGAGAATTGTGCGTTTAGGGTGGGGATTCCTACAAATCAGGGTGTTCCTCATGAAAATACCCTGTAAGCTAAATTAGACCTTGGCTTAAGGGGATGTGAAGGGTGCACGTCACAACCCTGTATTAAGTCTTGCACTCCTATCGATCAGACTTTGATATTACAATTTTTCAGTATTATTGTATTGCATGATGTAGGAGAACTCTTTATTTGAAATGGAGGGCTGCATTCCCGGTCTATTTTGCTCAGTCTGCATGTCTCAAATAAATAGATTCATTAATGCTTTTGGAATTTTGTGCTTTTTTTACTCTTAAATCATTGGCAACAACTCACAGATCTCAAGACTTAACATATGACAGTACACATGTAATCAGCAGGTCAAGTAAAACTAACTCTAGAGCAAATGTATTGTTCAACGATAAATTATGCTGTAAAAATTGTATGCCAGTTAAACCTTCTTTGTTTATCAAACCTCAGTGATTTTATTTACTTCATTCATCTAAATTCTAATTAAACAATACACTTACCTAAAGTAAGAAGCAAAGTAAGATGACACTCAATGTAATCAAGGAAGGTGACACAAAACAGAAAGGCAATGGGTTTACGCAAGTTGTTCAGTTAAAACACCAGCGACTTTTCAGTACAAATATACATCACTTTCCTGTACTATAGGCTGAACTGTGGTGTACTGCAGTAGGTGTTCAGTAGGATAAACATAGTTTACTGTGTGTTTATGAAATTACAAGATTTTATTTCACATGAAAATGTAACCGTGCTCTTTCCGTCTTGACCAATTTTAAAGTCTGTCAGGAGATGAAGTAGGCAGTACACAGCTATTCATGTCTCTTTCCCAAACCAAAGTCCTCCACTGTCATGCTCTGATTTGCTGAGGAAAATTACCTAGGTGTTCTCGGTATGACAGTTACAAAAAATGGGTACCTGACCCAAACTTAAAAAGTATAATTTGGAGTGAGCCATAGTGCCAAAACTTGAAGATAAAACAACCATAATACTTCCACCTGAGTTACTTCTCTCCTATAACCACACACACATACAGCACACATTTACACGCATACACTCTTTCTCTCTCTGTACTGGACACACACACAAATACCCACCAACATGCTCACACACAAATTCACACACATTAGCAGCATACACAGAGAATTCACCTGATGTAATATAATGTCAGCATGTGACAGCTGAACCCATATGCACCACCAAGCACAGAAAACCTTTGCTCCATTACTAAAACGAATAAAGTGTATTTTCTCTCAAAAATCTTAAAATCAATGGCAAAATGCAAGTTTGGTAAAGCTACTGTCACTTATCTAAGATTGTGGGAAAGGTGCAAGTTTGACATTTAGATGCAAAAATTGAGACTATTAATAACTTTCCAGTTCCTGCGAATCAACATGAACTGCATTGTTTTCTGGGAATGGCTGGCAATGCAACTCCACCTACAATACCCCAATTTAGCTTGTTCCCGAAATGGCACCTCATTGGACTACAGACAACTTAACGAACAAGTCTATCTCTCACGCTGGCCCATAGCCTACCAAGATGAAACCCTTACCAGCTTACCAAACCTCTCCAGCGTAGATAAAACTTCTGGAGAACCCCAGTATGACAAGAAGATTAACACAAACTGGCCTTCTCCTTCAACAATGTACAGTACACTTGGATAACTACCCCATTCGGCTATTGTAATTCACCAGCTGAATTCATCTTTCTCTACAAAGCCATCCCTGATACTGACTCTGGGAATATAGCCATCTGTGAAGACGACATCCTGATGTGGAGCGATACCTGGGACGCACACCTAGAACTGCTATTGCATGTACTATCACAACTCCAACTTGAAAAACAGCAATGATGCAAGTGAACAATAAATTACCTAGGCTTCCAAGTAGGAGAAGAGGGCATCAAACCACAACTAAACTGCATCCTAGCCCTCCAAGCAGTGCCACCACCATCTAATATGAAGCAGCTTTGCAGCTTTCTTGAGATCTGCAACTTCTCTTGGCAATTTGTGGAAGACTATGCTTACATCACAGAGCCCCTCACAAAACTCCTCAAGACAGGCACACTTGACATTGGAACAAGGCACAACAGCAAGCTAACACTAAAAGATGCCTCAGCACCATGCCTAGCCTTCTCCAACTAAAACAAACCCTCTCATCCTAAGTGTAAGTGCAGTAATTAAAAAGCAATGCAACCAGAATAAATGAGTTGCAAGCAAAACACTCAGCCCTGTGGATTAAAGCACTGTTCTCGGCTGGATGGGGCAGCCAACAATACCACAACCTTAATTGTGAAGCCCACATCATTTTGGAAGCCTACCATCAAATCCTCACCTTTCACTAGAAATAAAATATGCCAAAATAAAAACAATGTAGTGGATCAAAACAGCAGAACTACACAACTGTGTAGCAGAACCCCTCCATACACTTGAAAACACCCCCCCCAACAAATCATCATAGCTTCTTCGACAGACTGCACCACCTTCCCATGCATCTATGTTGATGGTTCCGCCCACCGCCGGACAGGCACATTGGGTACGGGTGTGGGCCTAGTGTGGAGTAACTGCAGTTTACCACCACAGAGTTTCAAGCTGGGACCAAAATCCAGCCAAGATGCTGAACTAGCTGGCATCCTCATTGCATTAACCCAAGCAAAAAACAACAAATTTGAAAACGTAGTCATCTGCACAGACTCTAACAATACGGCCTGCAGCTTCCTGGATTATTGGCCGTACTGGCTGGCCAATGACATGGAAAAAACCAATGGTAAGCAAGTTCCCCACTCATAACTCTTCCTAGCAACCGGACTTCTTTTCAAAACTTCCAGCATCACAATGTTTTTGATTAGTGTTCTGGGATCTTTTTCCAGAAGGCCCTGATAAACAAAATCATGACTAAGCTTACACTTCGGCAAAGGAGTGACCACAGGTCAGCTGTGGAAATTCCACATGCCCAAGAATGACTGTGCACCACAGCAATTCACTTCCCATCATGGGAAGAGACCGAAACCTGAGCTGACATAGTGACCACAGTCGTGCCAAAGCGCCAAACTTGGACAAACCCTTAAACTATACAACATCCGACCTAGCCACACTAGACTCACAAAAAGATGCCCAAATCCCAAAACCAAGACCCAGCCATAGCACACCTCACCCGCATTCTTTAGAACACCCCTTAAACAAGTGAACCTCACAAAGAACCCTATTTTCAAGACATCTGGAAACAAAGGAAAGACTGTCACTATATGAGGGGCTATGGAGATTCAAAGGTACCATCCATAAGCAATATCATTGGTTGGTCCCATGCCAGTGGAGAGTCACTATTATGCAACATGCCCATGATGAACCCTGCAGAGGAAACAGCAGAGAAAAAACCACCATAACCACACTGCGACAAGGGGCATACTGGCCCAACATGTGGGCAGAAGCAAGAGATTATATTAGAGCCTGAGTCACATGTTGCAGATTGCCCCTTCAGTGCTGGCAAATGCAATAACAGCATCAGCAAATGATCCCTAACAATTTTAAAATTTTAAAGTCTTGTAACCCACTTCTTACAATGACACAGACTTTCTAAAACAGGCATCCCTCAATCCAAGTCCATTCTAGTAATGCTAACCATTCCACAACTTACAGTAACTTACAATAACACCACAAATGCTGAAACACAAGCTAAAACCAGTATTTTTGGCATGTACGCATCACCCTGATTGCTGTGCATCCAGAAATTTTGTAATTAGTAACCTAAATGACAACAGCAAACACTCATCCTTTTTATCTTTGTCCCCACTTTTTGTGCTTTTGTAAAGGTTCATTGAAACTTATCATGCCATGCCCCCCTCCCCCCCACCACCAACCTCCGTGACATAGTAACGGTTGGCACCCCTGGTAACCAATGAGGATTGGGGGGCATCTCCACCTCTGGAACAGTTAAAAAGTAGATGCTACTAATGCTCAGTCTCCCCCTTTTTTATACCCCATCTACAACAAGCCCCCCCCCCCCCCCACAGCAACCCAACTGAGCAACTACCTGAAAAACACACTTGTTTGCCAAACAGAACATGCAAACTGAGGCAATTGGGTTAAAATCAAAAGATTGGAGGGCCTGCAACTGAGAATATGGAGTAGGTAACAAGGTAAGCAACTATGATTACACATGGGAAGTGAAAATTCCGTCGCCCATGTAGGAGACACAGGGCTCTATTTTAAGCTGTAGGTGCAATGTCCTACGACCGATTTAAAACGCGCCATTACCGCATGACACCCACAAAGTTTTTTCTGCAACAAGCCAGCACCGCAACAGGAAAAATGTGGAAGCACACAGCCACTTGCACCTCTGATGTAATAAAGGGGCGTAGAAGCTCAATGCCAGAGAGTGTCCTCTGAAAACAAATGGGAGTCCCATGCAAATTATGGGGCACAATGCCCGAATTGGCAGTGTTCGTCCAAAGACAAACCCATGCGCTTAAGAGGTCTCAAAAGCGGATCTATCTGGAACCAAAAACTTGAAGGTAGAAAAATAAATTGTAGTGCATTGACTAAGCCAGCAGGTGTCATAAAATGATTATGGAGATATTACTGAAAGGCAATAATGGTCAAACTTCCATAATGACACAAATAAATCAATTCCCCATGATCTACTAGGAAAATGTTTTACTGTTTACTGTAAAGCACAGTTACTGTAAGCACATAGATGTTTTACCTGTACACACTGGTATCGTAGCTCCTTCACTCTGTCACTATTCTTTTCAAATGGTATATGATACAGCTAATTCATGCTCATTTGGGGTCTTTTCTGCACCCTGTCGATAGTTGAGATGCTAACAGATTGGATGTTTTCAATCATGGAGGTAGTGGATGTTCTTGAGCTGACATGAGCTGAAATTCCCACATGAACTCAAGGCCCTGTTGGCCACATACCCTGGGACCTCCTCAACACCGAGGGCCATGACCATAGAATAATGATAGAACACTACACAATCCGCCCACTAGCCATCCCTACTATACTAGTGGTGATCATCCCAGTGGCGCACTTGGTATAGCTACACAGGAAGATATGCCACCTGTCAAGCCAACTAATCCAGCCATGACTGCCAGTGAGCTACAGCACAGGTCCACCAGGGCCACTCCCTGCTAGAATTAACTTCCAGCCTTACTCATAACCCCTACATGTACAGGCACCCACACACTCATACAAGAAAAACTTCAGGAGAGCAAGATGGAGGGGGTATGCTTACAGCCTTCCGCCTGGACCAGTGACCCATTGGCAATAACCGTGTCTGTATACCTGTGTTGCATTCCACTGCCATGTTGTATGACCTTGTGGGCCAGCTTGCAGCTAAACCCGCAAAGGACTGTGAGGTGGTTGAAACTCCCCCCTCATATAATTTGTTTTGATGTTGTTTTCATATTCTGCATAATACCTTTCATTATTGGGTGCTTGCCTTATTGTATCTTCCTTCTCTCCTTCCATTTTTCGTGTTTTTTAGAGAAGGCATGCATAAATAAGTAGTGTGCCCTGCCACCGATAGAATTTCTCTGTCAGATCCTCTCTGGGCTTAATCATTTTTTTCCTTTGACCACTGGTTTGGGATTGCAACATTGCTCCTGTGGATCTCCTCAGATTCCAAATACTGAAGAAAATCTTTCATTGGCAGCGACTCTCCCTTATATGTGGGAAACCCATACAGTGCTTCATGGCCACTTAAGACAAAGCACCCCCATCTTTCTTCTCTCCCTCTACGCTATCCTCTGCTCCACTAATCTCGTGCCCCTGGGCACAAGAACACTGGTTTTAAAATAACCACTCGCTTAAGGCACCCTGTTCTGTGGCACAGCCCGCTCACAATTCATGCTTTTGCTGTACTGATAACTTGCTACTATTAACCAATTTCTGTCATACAATAAATCGGTGTGATTGAAAAACTGTGTACCTCGCATGTTTATCTGGTGCTGAGTAAATGATTCCGCCATTTCACATCTTTATTGAAACTGAACTTGAAGAGAGTTAGAGTTAGTGTGACTGCTGTAAGTTTGAGTGTTGGATTGACAATGGGTTTCAGTAATCAGTGTTACTCATGTCTGGTATTTGGAGTACCGGATAGTAAAACAAGGGTGCTGTATGTCTGATTTAATCTGAACAGATTCTAGCAGAGTAGTTATATGTAAATGTGATTTTTCTTTTTTTTTTAAAGAAACTCTTTTAACCAGGGTGCGTTCAGCTCTAATTGTTGAATAGAGTATACTGTACCCCCAACAGACTCATTTTTAATATGGTAACTGTAATCCTTTTAGCTGTAAAATGAACAGCTAGCTACACTAACCACAGCTGACTCACTTAATAGCCATGTTCACTAAATGTTTACAAAACATACTTAAGAATATACTGCAAAGAGCTCAGTAAAAGTTCCCAAAACAGCATCCTCAGGTTGTCAGCTACCTAGCTAGGTACCTGGGGAATTCATCTAGCAAGGTGACTGGCTGAGCTGAAAGACAGACAACTAGGCAAAACAGAAAAACATGTATTTGGCAACAAGGGGAAAAATATACTGTATTATAAATATTAACTCCATAAATTAATTCCAAAGAATATTCATTCCATACTAGAATACTCATCCCAGTAAACAAATTAATTGACAATCCTCAAGCTGCTGTGTTTACTAGTGGGCTCCGGTCAGACAGTTTCTCCATATGTATGGGGACTCGTCAAGGGTGCCCTCTGTCGCCGCTGCTCTTTGCACTTGCTGTAGAACCACTAGCTGAGGGCATTAGGTCAATGCCCTAAATACAAGGTTTGCGTATAAGTCAAAATCACCATAAAATAACCTTATATGCACATGATATATTTTTTTAATCGAATCCTGCACTTCACTTCCTGCTTTTATCAGTGTTATTGATGCATTTAGTACTTTTTCAGGCTATAAAATCAAAGGCCATACCACTTGGTAGTCTTCCTACCATACCAAATTGCTCCCCTCTATTCCCTTTTAAACGATTGCCCTTAGGTTTTGTTTATTTAGGGATTTTTTGTGACCCCCAGCTTTCAACAAATGTACAAAGCCAATTTCATTCCTCTGTTTGCAAGAATAAGGCAAGATTTGGACTGTTGGGTCTCTTTGCTGATTTCTTGGTTAGGCTGCATAGCACTTCTGAAAATGAATGTCTTACCCAGGCTTCTCTGCCCAATTCAAATGATCCCTGTTTTGTTTACTGATAAGATAATCAAAGATATAAGTGGATGGTTGAGTTCTTTTATATTGAGCAAGCGTTAAGCCACAATTGAAATTTAAGGTACTGCAGCTACCAGGCTACATGGGAGGCTTGGATCTTCCCATTCTTAGGATTTATCAATGGTGTGCCCACCTAAAGTTTATTTCTGAATGGGTAATAAATGAAGGGTTTTCTATGGCTCGATATTGAGACATACCTGTCAAAATACTCTTCATACAATCTTTTATTTTTCAAGAAATTTAAGTCTATAATGGACAGCTGTATTAACCCTGTTACAATGAACACACTCACAGCTTGGAGAGCTGTCTGCTATTTTGAAGGTTGCTTCAAGCGAACCTCTCCTTTCACTCCAATCCTGAACAATCCAGGCTTTTTATCGGGGATGTCAGATATAGGCTTTACGCAATGGGTGGCTAAAGATTTAAGCAGTTTGAGTGATCTATTCTCTGCAGGAAAACTAATGTCGCTTGAGCAGGTGGTTCAGATGTATCAGTAGGATTTTTTTCAGATTTTTTAGAAATAAAGCATTATATTATTCACAATACCACCCTGATTAATGAAGTGGAAAGCTTGCCTGTGGAAAGCGTATTATTTCAACCAGGTTGGGGTGTCTCTGTAAGTTTATTCTATGGTCTCTTGTGCAATATCTGTGCTAATGGCATATTAGGGGATAACAATGCTTGAGAGAAAGAGTCATATGTTACAATCAGAGATAAAGATTGGGAAGAAATTTCGGAAATATGCAAATTCCATATCAATATTTAATCGTACTAAATCAACCCAATTTCAAATTATATGCATACTTCTCCCAATCATAAAAATTATTTTAATCCCTCTTCTTCCCCTCTATGACTTAAATGTAGAACAGAAATAAGCATCCTGTGTCATTACTCTTAGGGCTTCCCAGTAAACATGTTGTTTCTGATGCAAAGAAAAGGCTGTATAACATACTTACCTTTGCAGCCAGGAAAAATATTTTACTACATTGGATTAAAGATGAAGTCCCAAGTATTAGTGGTTGGCACAATTTATTATTTAAATGGATTCCTTTAGAATATCTCACCTGTGTATTACATTCTAGAACAGACAGATTATATAAAGTATGGGATCCCCTCTTCAATTCCTTGAAGGCTGATTTGTCAGCCATTTTATTGCAGGGATTTTCATGAGTTAAGCCGATCTATTTTATACCTTGCATAAAGATGGTATTCTTTTTTTTGTACTTTGTACATGGATGGTTGTACCACATTTTTGTAATACCTTTGTTTGATGAGTTACTTCTGTGTATGTGTATTTGTGTGTATATATGTGTGTGTTGTTTTCAAACTTAAAACGCAATAAATATACAGTAATAACAAATGAAAGCCATGATAAATTTGCTTGAAAACAATATTATGCCAATTCATGCTAGCTTACCTGCTCAATGGAGGTAAAACTTTGATTATTGTCTGATCATTGTCAGCATTTAGAGAAATAAAAGCATTTCCTGAAAAAAATTTCAACTTTATAAACATTGTTTTGCTTCCCCTGTCAATAATGGTAAAAAGCCCAGTCATCGCCAGGATCCATCTTTTTTTTTTTGACAATAAACATTGTCAAACAAGATCACATACAGAATTTCTGAAATGCCACGTTTACCTACCACCGTGAGCTCCGTTCTCGAGATGTCCTGACAGTACATTTGGCGAGACTGACAGATGGGTTTTTGGGATCACAGCACATATGATTGAATTCAGCCATTATATTCCACGTCTCATGTCATTTGTCTTCATCTTTGATCGGCTTCACTCGCTGGTGCAGCGGTGGATAAGTCAGTGAAACTTTTGAATAGATATTTTGATGAAAACGTGCCTGAGGACAAGCAGATTACAAAAGACCTATCAAGATGAAACTGCAAATATAGGCAAAAATGCAGAGCAACTGTTGAAGAAAATTATTAGAAAATTTTTCATCACTAGTATGTACTGGTCAGTACGATTTTAACATTAATGGTTTTGTGGCAGAAGTGTTTGTTTTGTGCAACAGTAAGGCCTTTATGTTACTAATTTAAGACGGCCTTGACTAAATTGCCACATACTACAGTGGAAACCCATCTCAGAAGTCAGAAAGGCTCAAATGCACCGGGCTGGCATTGTCAAATCCTGTATGACTTCATGGATGCCTAAGGATGCAGACTTGTCATTGATTGATGCAGACAAGTCCTCACAAGCCCCTGCCCTGATCCTGCAGACAATGCAGCAAGCACATTTCCTCTTAATGTAGGCCTGAGAAGAGGTGTTAGGGAGTTTGAGTTAATAGCCTGATGAATAATGAATAATAAGTCTTACCTTCTGGTGTTTTGTTAGCCTGATAGCTGTAGTCTTGGGCTCAGTATTCTGGCTGCTTAGGCCGAAGAATGAGGTCCCTGAAACAGGAACCCGCCAGGGGAAATGAGGGAAAGTGTACAGTGTATTTGTATTAAAATCACCCATTTGTGATTAATTTTGTGGTTATTAGCCGATAATGAGAACGTTAATATGTTCATCTTGATAACAACTTGAAAAGTCATTCAGATTAGAAAAATGTCTGAATTCATTTCTCAAAATCTAATTTGTTTTTGAGCTTTAGAGATTGGTTTCATTCTTTTGAAAAATACTGGAAATGGTAGAGATCATTTTTCTTGCTGATGACAGTCAGAAAAAAACACTTGGAAAAAAGTGACAGGCAATATGTTTAGATGAGGCCTCTTACAAAAACATTCAGTCAGAGATGGGCGAAGCATTTCAATTGACTCCTTAATATTGCATGCTGCTGGTCGGGTGTAATTGGCAGGCACCAGCCATACAGGCAGTCATACAGAGAGGCTGAATGTAAACCTGTATGCAAAGAGGTACAGCAACCCCTTAATACAGAATCTCGCTCAAAAACAACTTCAAGACTTTGAAAGTCATATCTTCGCTCAGGACTGAGACTGTCCAGTCAAGAAGAAATCCCCTTTTTTGACGTTAACTCTCCTTAATGCTAACATCACTTATACATCTGGCAACAAAGAGCAGCACTTAAGAACTTTTAAGACTCTGGCAGAATTCTTACAATGGTTCTCTGATTTATTTAGGAATTTATAAAATTCATAGAAGCAGGTAAGTATACTGGTAAAAATATTCAACATTATTAACAAAGATGATGACAAAGATAGAAGGGTTTGAGCATGACATTTTGGACCCACTGGACCATCTTAAATGTTCACTTTAGTTTCACAAATTGTGCCTTTTGAAGAATGATGAATAATAAATAATGGATAAAGGAAGCATGGTACACCAACACTCTGTTTCTCAGAGCTGGCTATGAAGGCAGCTACGTTTTGACAAAATTATTTTACAAAACATAGATCCCCATGTCAATTAATGGATACATCTGATCGACCCTGGGGATTGAGACACCCAGAACTTTAATGACATACGAGGATGTCACATTCTGCAATAGAAACAACTTCAGCAAAGCTTCATGACTTTTCTGATATGCCACAAATTTACTTGGGGAAGAGAGGCTTGTATTAAATTATCATTTACTGTGATGTCCACAATTTTTCTTCAGCAACAGGCATGGTGAGAGAAGAAAAGCCAGCCTTACCAAAAAGATCTCTATTTTTAAACCAAATAAGAGTAAGGGGTGTACTGGCATAATTTTAAAAGCATCCATTGCTGTTGCCTTGCTGAACCAAGCCCTTGCACCCATTTTTTAATGAACTGAAGACTTCAACACAGAATAAGGAAAACAAGTCAAACCAAATCAGGCTATGCATTCTAGGAGTATGGTTGCTGCAAGGGCCTGAGAAATCAGAAATGAATCTTATCATTCCAAAATATTTCATCACCAATTGTGTTTTCCCAGAATGTAAATTAAAGATCTTGAAAGTCAATTTTGGGTTCCTGAAGAGCAGAATGTAAATGTTGCAACTTAAAAATTCTTGCAAATGTGTGCTTTTGGGGGAAGAAAGCATAACCCTGCTAGAAACTGAATAATTATCAACACAAAAACTTTTTTGCTACGTTTTTGAGTGTGCAGGAACATCAGCTGGAGCAGTAACATTTAGTTTTCTAATTTTTCAGTGGAGAGAACACGCTGCCAAGTATATATCTGCACAAAAGCAAGTAACATATAAAAAACTTCAATTAGGATATCAACATCCTTTTTAATTTGTGTTATGACTCAAAGGAGTATTATAACCAAGCAATACTGCAATTATTTTTTGTAGTTCTGGTAGTGTTATACCATCTTAAACCCAGAAACACCTTGAACATGGTAGCTCTAAACACCAAGAGGTTGGAGCACAGTCTTGGGACACAGTTTACAGAATGAGAAAAATAAATAGAGGAAGGTGGGGTTTGATACCTGCAGTGGAGTTCCAAATAGACCACATTCAGTTTACTATCAAGTCTTTGAAAAAACATTAATATTTAGTATTTCCAAGCAGCTTTTGCAGTGACTACGTTACTTACATTATTTAATTTTCATAAGCAGCTACAGAAAAATCTTTTTAAAATATATGATGCTGAGAACCTGTCCTTTGATATTGAGACTAGGCAAAGCAAAACTTTAGAGTCCTGTTTGGTATCCATTAAAAGAACACTACCTCACTGGTGTTCCCCCAGGCAATCTCTCCCCTGGTGCCCGTTTGGTTAAAAACAACACGGTGAAAATTCCCTCCTGGGTGCCCCTATGCATGAGGAAACATGATGAAGTGCCCTCTAGAGCTGCCCTTTGTATGAAAAACATGTAATAAAGTGCCCTTCTGGGTGTCCCTCCAATAAAAAAAAAAAAAAAAAAAACTTGACGTGCAGGAGATGCCCTTATTTTTTTTTCACCCCTGCCCCTCAGACAGCCTAAGCACACCACTGCAGTGCCTCATGTCATATGGTCGGATATTGCAAGTCCATTATGGTGGGCTACACCATATTTTCAGGAAAGCTGATCTAACAAGGACAGTATTTTCATTCCATTTGAATATATACAGGCCAACCCCGGGAAAGTCACACAGTTTTAAGTGTGTAAGTTAGTAAGAAAAGTGAAGGTTATTTCAATTCTTGAAATACGTCCAACCCGCTCAAGAATTGTAGCTCATTTTATAATTATAGCTGGGCTATATTTCCACAGAATGTATTGCCATGGAATAAGAAAGCAATGTGTTTACATTCATTACTCATTATTCCATTTTGTTGCCAACATTCGGTGCCAAGAAGAAAATCTTAACTAAAACATTCATTCCCTTCTCAAAGAATTAAAAGGTTTTTTTTCCCTTCATGTGATTGTCATTATCAAAAGTTTTTATTGATTTTCAGACAAACAATGGAGACGGGGGAGGGGAGCATACATATCTTTCCAAAGTCACTGGTTGCAATAAAGTAAAGAAAGAAGAAGAGAAAGAAAAAAAGAAAAAAAAAACAGTAATACTACAGATAAATTGGCAGGTGTATACAAATGTACAATACATATTGCTCTGCAAGCTGTTAGTTATTGTCCCTTGTCCAGGAAATTTGACAAAAAGGATTTCCAGGCTTCCACAGTTGCTGGTTGAGCCTTATTGAGTCGTGCAGTAGTATGTTCAAGGTTCACAATGTTCATAAGGCTATGGATCTAGAATTACTTCATACATATGTCAGGTGTGACCCAGTGTTTAATAATTGCTTTCTTTAATTTACCCTTCATCTAATTGCAAGTGGTTTTTGTAGATGTAGATTTGATATTTCACTTTTCAAAGGAGGGATGTTTGTGTGCTCCGGCCAGGGGGTGCATTTCATGGCAAGGGTGCAAATTACAGCCTAAAACTGGTACTTTGCAAAAAGTGGAGGTACTGAAAGTGGTATATTTAAGAGGTTCCACTACAGCATACAGGTGAGTACCAGCCAACAAGCAGCAGTTACTGAAAAACACTACATGAATCTTAAAACCATTGTGTAGTGGCCACAAGATTCAAAAGATGAATGTACTCAATACCAAAAAGTGATGAGTCACGGAGCAAGCTTGGAGTGTTGAATCAATACTGCTATTTCTCATGAAAACACAGCTGAGGGTATTGGGGCATTAGTCTCTGAAGTCATAAACCACAGTATCATGCTTTCCTGCCCTGGTCAAACCTCAGATTTATCACCGCTGCTTGTAAAGATGTGATATTTACTGAGACTGTTGTGTTTAAATGGTTCGTTCAAAGTTCTACAGGAGTGAAATCTATGACCCTCCTCAGCCACTGCTAACTGTTAGCTAGATAACTTTAGTGCGCATTACAATCAACATTTTGGCTCTTTTTGGATCAACTTTTATAGCAAGCAAGTTTCCCCTCCCTATGTGGAGAGCAAAGCAACATGATACATCCTACAAACTTTTTACTTGAAATAGCCCCACAACAAATGGTAAAATAGAGCCTAGTCCCTTATTATATTTTATAACAAATTATTGGAGGATCACATCTTACCTAAGACATTTGATTGGATTTCAAATTAACACAAGTTAAATGCCAATGACCAAGCTAGCTAACTTAGCTTGTTGATTTGATTGCTTAGAAATTCAATCCTGTGGCTATGAAATTCAATCCAGTTTAGAAATTTAGGGAACCATTTTTGTGGTGTCTCACTCTAACACCACATCTCATCTTACAACTACGTCCATGTAGTAGGGGCTTAGCACGCTCGTAATCTCTGGATGTCTGCAGTACAAAAGGGTCTGAGCCCCTGTCCCCCCAAACCAATTCGCCCCGTAGCCTATCCTGTACATTTAGTATGAGAGGAAAAAGCTTGGGTTTAGGATTTGTCTGTATCATGGTGGTGACTTGAAGAGTATGGTGTGGGTGTAGGGGGAGTAAGATATGAGTGTGACTTACCCCGCACCCTCCCTCACTGCAGCACTCAACAGCAGTAGGAGAGACACCCCTACTCCAGAGAAAACTCCCTAAGAACTTAATGGCACAGTCAAAGTTCACCATAAAAGATGCAAAAAACAATAAATGGACTTACACAGACTTTATTGCTGCTATTATTAATGCAGCTTAACTCAGAAAATAAATTGTCCTCACCAGTAATATAATTCTCTACTTACTGTGGTCTTACTCATACTCCTTCCTTTCTATCTAACTCTGAACAACACCTCCTGAGCGCTCAGCTGATTAATGAACATGGATGTCCTTCATAACCATCAATTCTTCAGAAGAAGAAGCATCTGAAGGTGGGATCATCCTCTCAGCTTTGTGTGTACCACTGATAAAAAGCAGGCGATGAAGGACTCTCCCAGACTCTCAGCCATGCGAACGTGCTCAGCTTTGCGGAATGCATCAAAAAGACCCAACACAGCAGAGCACCTATTAGAAGTGACACAGGAACAGTTGAAAGCACCTTGCCCAACACGTTGGAATTCTCTGTATGACAGTTTGGATCAGCTGAGAGACAAACAAAAGCTTCAGCTCCCTGCATTAAAAGAGGTGGTGCTTGACTACCTGGGAGAGTACTGCAAAATCCTGAGACCTATTGCAATAGCCATAGATTGGCTACAGGGTCAGATCTCAAGATACAACGGTGAACTCATTCCCACTATTTTTACTGTGCAGTCCAAACTCCGCAGCCTACAAGCCTAAAACCTAAGGTACACTTCTCCCCTTTTACAAGCCAGCTTGGGGGGCTTTGAGAAAAGGTTCTGTAGTTTTCTGGAGTTGAAGATGGATGTGTTCCATTTTGGCAACATTGAATCACCCATTCTTCAAAGTGCGCTGGCTATCACAACGATTGTCAGGAGAAAAAAGACGAATTCACCAGCTCATACTCCACTCAGCTGAAGAGCTTGGCCTCGTGGCAGGGAGTGAAGCAGTTTCCTCCGACTTCCAATATGAAGAGGAATAAGACGTCTTTGTTTTCTCAGCTGAGGAAAATGACGTCTGGAAAAGACCAGACATCACAAGCCATAGCAAAGCGGAATTAGAGACCCTTCATTTTGTGGAGGACACCAGAAGGGATTGCTCAATTTAACACCCTCCCCTCTTCAGTTCCAGGTGAGAGCCTGTTCTCATTTGTAGGACTAATATTCCATCCACACAGGAAGCAGTTAACACCCAAAATTTTTTAGAAGTTAGTTGTTCTTAAAGGCAACTAAATAGGCTACAAACTGAAGTGGCTGGGTCTAGGGCAGCATGATATATCGATTAGCATCATCATCATCATCATGTCCGCATATGCAATAATCACATCGCAGGACGTGCAATGTCAAGTAAGGCAAATTAACTCAAACATGTCACTTTTTTGCTGCTTGATACAAAAGGAAAACTCACACAATTCTAATTTTCCATGACTAATCTACAAGAGAAATCTGTCTGATACAAAATTATTTACTCCCTTTAAGGGTTCTTGGATACATGAAGATTGTTGCTTGTGAGTGACATACAGGCTCTGCGTGCACAGTGAACCAACAATCATTCTTGATCAGTTTATCAAACTACCAAAGCAGGCCAAAGCAATCTACCCCCACTAATTGTCATCCACAACCTGAAAATGAGCAAGAAAAAGGAGAAAACCACCATAAGGGAAGATTTGGTTGCAAAAAGAAAAGCAACGTCAGCTGTATGGAATTATTACGGCTACAGAAAGGATGAAAGGATGACCAAAATCAGGTACTTTGTCGACAGTGCCTTGCAATCGTTGCCACAACATGAGGCAACATGACTAATTTGTTTGATCATTTCAACTGGCACCATAAAGTTCTGTATGATGACTACAAAGCCAGATCTGAATGCCATCCAAAGCAAGAAAAAAAAAAACTATTTCGGATACCTTTGCCGACTTAAGAGTAAAAAGTCATTTTTCAGCTTTTTTCTATTATTATTTTTATTTTCTACACAGATGCACTCCCCTACAAAATCACCCCAAGATTAATTCTTTCCAAATAGAGCTATTCAAGTGATCTGGTGAAAATTCCTGTATTTTTTCATATCGCAATATATATCACAGAAAAAAAAATATTGCAATGTCAGTTTTCTCCCAATATCATGCAGCCCTAGCTGGGTCTCAGCTATGATGTCTTTGAATTGGACAGAGAGCAAGTTTCTACATACTGTACAATACATACTATTTTCAGTATTTTTTTGTTGTTTTTCTTTTTTTATAATTTTGCTTACATACAATAGCATTCCACTTCCTGTTCTTCCTTCCTGTAGGGTTCAAACTCTCACCAGAGCCTTGTGTACATTATAAAAATCTGAATGTTCAGCCATTTTGTACAAATTTGCCCAATGTTACAAATGTATTTTCCTGTATTTTGAAAATACAAAATACATGTATTTTATCTTGATACATTTTCTGGCACCAGTATTTTGTACTTTATTTGAGGGGTATTTTGTATTTTGTCACAAGATACATTTTGATGTGTCTTTGCCCATCTCTGGTTGTCCTCTGGGCCTCAAATTATCTTCTGGTGTTATACGTGCTGTCAACCTTGATAATTTGTAAATTGTTGTTGTAATCCTGTTATTGGGTCTAAGATTGATGTGTGCCTGCAGCTAAAAAGTGAGTAATGTCTCTGCTCTGTTGTTATTTAAGTTTTCTGTCTTATAATTGGTAGCCAGTGCTATTATGCTATTGCTAGTTCACTATTTAGGTTTAATTTTGGTTCCTATCAGCCAAGATCAGCACCTTTAGTTGAGAGAAAATGCGCCCCCGGGTCAGTAACCTTGTTCCAGCAGACAAAGCCCTCAGAAGAACTTTTCGGGAATGAGTCTTACTGACAAGCCAGCAGTGCCTGCGGAGAGCATTGAGGTAGACAGGAGCATCACCACACTGTTGATAAACATTATAAAGAGCATAACGGCATGCATTCTGGATCATATCAAAGAGGATGATTTGAAAGAGAAATGTATGTGTTGTGCTGTGAATCACCCAAGGAAAAATCACCACACTTGCCTGTATGACCCTGAGGCCTTCTACTTTGAGTTAAACTTTGAAAGATTGATCAAAAAACTGAAACAAACATGGATGACTGGTATCATAGCTGGAGATTTCAGAGTGCTGGGGCCAAAACCAGCACTGGCCTGAATTCAAGGAGTCGTGGATGTTGTGGTTTCGGATCTTAAGCGTCAGCCATTCATCTTGGAGACGCTGAGGGCGATAAAGCATGTAGAACTGGGGCCCCTCAGTGAGATAGTTGTGGAAAATGTTGAGCAAGAGTTCTGGGACAATGATGGTGCTCTCCAGCCAGAAGTGTGGTCTGACAAAAACACTCCCACTGGAGGAGTTTACTGCTGTGCATGCCGAAACACGTTCTGAAAAAGCTGTGTGAAAGGTTCTCACCGTTTCAGCCGCTGATCAGCAACACATCTCTAAAATGTGTCTCACCCGTAAATTATATCTATGGTAATGTGTACATGTATTATTGTTGAATGCCTTTGAAAATAAAAGCTTTGAAATTTTACATTTTGTGTCATTATTACCACAGTTTTTCATGATGGCTGACGAGAAGCCTATGAATACTGGCTCATATGGGGGTAAAGAGTGTTTTAAGAGAGGCCTGTTAGATCAGTCAATATGTCCAGTTTATCAGAGTATAACGATGATATGAAATTTATGCTGACATGAATTGATAAAATGTCTAAATATGCATGGGTATGCGTAATGTAAAACAAAAGTGGGACTGAGGTGACTAGGGCCTTCGAGGACATTATAGCACAAGGCAGAACACCCAAGAAACTGCAAACAGACAAAAGAAATTTTTCAACAAGGGCTTTCAACATCTGATAAAACAACAACTTTGCAACAGGCAGTGCAGTAACAGCTTCTGTGGTGGAAAGATTTAATCACACCCTGAAAACCTAAATGTGGCGCTACTTCACTGACTTGAACACTAGAAAATAAATCAACATAGTGCAAGACTTAGTCTAGTCTTACAATAACAGCCACCATAGCGCAATTAAAACAAAGCCCATACAAGTCGATATGTCTCATGCCTTTAAAGTTTTGAAAAGCAGATATGGGCTCGGAGCCCAAAAGCCTAAAAAGATAAACTTTACATTTGGTGACACTGTCGGAGAGTCAAAACTGCATAGTGAATACAAAAGGTTGTGAACAAATATTTTACGGCGTTTAAACGCATAGAGAGAAAAAAAATTCATGTAAAAACTTCCATTAAATTCATGGGACCTTGTAAAATATTGTAGCTTTACTCCAAATACTTTTTTGGAGTATTACACCATTAAAATCAGAAAGTTTTGTCAGTGCACCAGTTTTTGTCTATCAGCTGTAGCATGCTATTTGGTTTAGCCCAGGTAGCCAGGTTAGCCAAGCTCATGTAGTGTTGCTTCCATCTGTACGGCATCTATGGGTGCAGTACGGTTTCCTGGTTAAATACAGCGAAACACAGTCAAAACTGTGGCCAAGGAGCCACTGTTGAATGTTTACATTTTTCAAAATAAATGACAAAAATGTCATTTTCTACATTTTTTTGTTTTCCCTGCTGTACCAAAAACTTGCTGAACCAAAACTGGCACCAAAACTGGGGTACATACCAAACAATGAATTTTGTATACTGATTCAAACTTGTAGTAAATATAACTTATTTCTGGTCATACCGGCACGCATTTTGCTTGGGAAAAAGGGGTAAAATTTAGTTCTCCTGTATAATACACACCCCTAATTTTTAGATTTAAAAATCTAGGAAAAAAGTGCCCGTACAGTGGGCCCCAGAGTTATTGGCACCCCTCAAATCTCATGTGTGCAGGCATTTCCATTGGTATTTCCATTTTTCCAACCTCCCAGTTCCCACGCAGTTCAACAGGTCTGGCAATCTTGGTGGAGTAGCTTGAAATTTTGTTGTCAAGGTAAATATTCATAGATGAATTACTCAAAAGTGTGATGTAAAAACTGACGTCTTCCATGGTATGCTGAGGTGAGTCTGATTTTGTTTTTGCTTCACAGGTCTTTTGTCAACATTGAAATGTCAACGACCGTATTTATTTGTGTATAACACCGTCAACTCAAGAATTATTGGCACCCCTGACTGGAAATGCAGTAAAAATACAATAGCAAAATAAATAATAACATTATTGAGATAAAATCAAAATGCAAAGATGCGAAAAACATTGTAGTTTATTAATGTTCCTATGCAACCAATCAAAATCATACATTTATTTAATAAATAAACAAATTCACCAAAAATAAAGTTTCATAATTATTGGCACCCACAGCCATTATTGGCCACAGCTGAACTGGATATATGATGTAGTAGCATTATGAAGCCTGCCCTCTGTAATATAATGCAACTCCAGTTGAGACAAAACATAACACAATATGGTGAAAAAGTCTTATGTTAAAATCTTAACTGTAAAACAACATTAACAGCATTAAGGAGAGAAGAGATGTTTGATTTGGTAGGGCAAAAGGGTGGCAGGGTTCCCACGCATCCTGGAAAACCTGGAAAATCTTGGAATTTAGAGACTAGTCTTCCAGTCATGGAAAACACATGTAAAATTATAAAACTGACTAAATATCCCAGAAATACCTATGTTATCCTGGAAAATTTTAAGTGTATTCTAGGCCCTCAGATCATGTAAACCTATATTTTAGTTGTTCGAAACACGGCTAATGTTAGGCCAAGCTGTGCTGTGAAAGTTAAAAGCGTCGATTGGCGTAAACACACCTAGCTCGTTAACGTCAGTGAGAAGTAGCGAGCTAGCTACAAGATCATTCAAGAGAGTATGGTTCTGCATGCTGCCCACATGTCAACTGGTAAGAGACACTAATAAAGTATGATGTATGATGATACTGCTGATAAATGAACTCCTACCTAAAAGTATATCAACTTAATGTTGGAAAATTTTCTTCAACATGATGCATCGTGTTGATTAGGTAGTGTTACAGTATTGATGGTTAGCTAATGTTAGCTAATATTTGACGTAATGGCAGAGAGGGCTGAAAAGAAACAGGACTTCACATTTTTCATGAAACCTACTGCAAAGATTTGACTGGATGCAACTTTGGATGCAACAAGGTGGTAGTTTGTAGGAGGGCTTTATAAGTAAGTAAGTAAGTCAGTTATTGTGTCAAAAAAAGAGGACAGATGACCTTATTGTACAGTAAGGGTGATGGATGTTGTAGCTGTCACCTGTGAATCTGAGAGCAGACTTCACACTTCATCATGAACCCTGTAGGAATACAACTGGGGTTAAATGTGTTAACACTATAGGCCCACCGGTAAATTATATGACCGTTTGTGAGCAACTGTTGTCTTGTATTGTCAAGAAAAGCTAAAATGTCTTAAAAACAGTGGGAACCTTGACATGTCTAATAGAAATCATGAAGGTTGGGCATAACACGCTCTGTAGCACTTAGTTATTTAAATAAAAAAGGTCAAATAACCTTCCTGATGGTTTCATGTCTGGTCTTTTTTTCAATCTGCATATCAAATCCCAGTTTTCCTTTTAACCTCATTATGGCTCCTTACTGCAGATGGAATTAGAATCCTAAAATTTCCATTAATTAGAATTATGGAAGGAGGTCATTGTATAAACATTTCAGAGAGTTTGGACTGCCCTGTTGCATTAAAAAGAAAAACTTATCCCAAGGTTTCCAATCAATCCACAAAGAAATAAACAAGTATGTGTTTGCTTGTGTCTTCAGTCAAACATCATATTTCAATGGTTTAGTGTTGATAGCCAAACACTGTTAGGGGACAAAGAGCAAGAGTCACATTGTTAGTATGAGAAGGTCATTCAATATTTTCCACACTCAAACATCATTCTGTATTGTCCATGGCACACAAATACAAAACACACAGAGGAGAATTGAAGTCAATCTGAAAAACAAATGATGTTCTCTGACCTCAGGCAATTTGAGCAGCGGAAAAAAATGTTGGGATGCATAATAATAATAACAATAATAATAGTAAATTAATCAATATAACACTCACCCAAACACACACATATATAGGAATTTTGTTACTGTAAATGTTCAAGCTGTGAAAAAGAATCACTGTCTGAATATAGCCTTGAATATTATCTAAAAATTTAATTTCTGAGACAAATGACAAATTTTCCTAATGAGGGTATTACAGTCAGCAGGCAGCCCTATTATGAGATAACAATAGAAGGTAACTGAACTCTGGGGTTAATTGGATTCTATTAATGCTCGTTGGTCTACTTCAAGACTTGCTGTTTGGAGGTACTCACATTGGCACTCAGCATTTGTCTGATAATGTCATATTAGATTTAATTATGTGTTTACAGTTCAGCGAGGTGCATTCTGAATTGCCGTCACATAAGGTGTAAAGCTAACAGATTTTTCAGGTGGGAGGACAGGCCAGGGAAAAGAGGTATGTTTTAAGACTGGTTTTAAAAGTGTCGCGTGAGGGGGACAACCAAATGGGGAGGGGCAGGTTGTTCCACAGTCTAGGGGCCATCTCCTTTAGACTTGAGGTTTGAACGTGGGACAGCTAAAAGCACCTGATATGAGGATCTGAGGACTCTGGAGGTGGAATATGGACAAAGCAGATCAGTGTTGTATTGTGGAGAGAGCCCATGAAGCCCTTTGAAAACAAATAATAAAATCTTGAAGTCTATTCTGTATTTAACTGGTAGCCAGTGGAGGGAGGCCAGTACAGGGGATATGCTGTCTCTCTTCCTAGTGCCAGTCAGAAAGCATGCAGCTGCATGTTGCACCAGCTGGAGGCAAGAAAGGGACAACTGACTGATACCAGCACAGAGAGCATTGCAATAATCGAGGCGGGATGAAATAAAAGCGTGAATAACAACCTCCAGTTCTTTAAAAGGGGGTGGGGATTTGCTGATGCCCTGGAAGCATGCAGGGACGGGTCATCAGACACGTGGTGCACTGGATGGAGCCCGGTGACTCCTGCAAGAGTGGTGGCTGGGGGAAACAAGGCCAGCTCTGTCTGGGCTGGGGCAATGAGTAGGAACTGCCAGCTCCCTCTAGGGTAGTGGCAGCATTGAAGAGCAGGGACCACAGTACTGGGTTCCTGGGAACATGTAGGGGCAGGTGACCTGGCGCCGAGGGCACCAGGCGAGGAAAGGTGGGGAAGGGGGAGGAAAAAATGGCGACTGGGCTGGGGCCGCAGAAGCACATGGTGCAGCATCGCTGCTGGAAACAGGCAGTGCAGTGGACTGCCTTAGGGTCCATTTCAAGTCGTCTGGGTGTAGCGCTGCATCATCCATCACTCGGGAAGGTTGGACAGAGACAGCCGGATCTTCAGAGCGGAAGGAGTCGACGTACAGCCAAAACAGCTTGCTTTTCCTCACAGTCCAGGGGAAATACACTCCGCATTGTTTGAGACCCGAAGCATGGTCCAATCCAGAATCCTTTTGAAAACAATGGAGCCGGAGTTCCATTGTTTTCAAAAGGAGTGCAAGCAGTGACATAGAGACATTGTCTGTACCAATATTGCTCTTGTTTTAACTAATTTGTTTTTAACCTAGGCTGTTGTTTACTTTCTCTTTAGATAGTTGGTAGGGGAGTCCTAATCTATTCGATCACCTTTGGCACTTGGGACTTGGGAACCTCTCTCTAGGGTTATCTTTGCACTCTTTGTACCATTCTTATTCACTTTGCCTTGTAAGCCGCTCTGGATAAGAGCGTCTAACAAATGTCCTTTAATGTAATGTAATGTAATGTTTAGCGGAAATGCTGAGCATGATGGGAAGAGAGGTATGTGGTATTTATGTACCTGAATGGGGCTGGAAGGTCGATGTGATAGGTTGGAGGGTTGTCTGAGAATTATTCTCCTGAACTTGTGCTGTAACAAACTCCAGTTATTATCTTTCTTATATATAATTTCTTCCAGGGGCCTTCAACAATGTTTGCTATATGCAGTTGAGGGCAAAATCCATGGTTGTTATCTTGGCTTTGGTTATTTTAACACATTGTGCTAGAAGTGGCAGAACACACACACTATTGCATTTTTACATAAAAATTTTGTGGCCACTACCTCCAAAACTTGCCGGATCTGCCACCACTTGGTGGTCCAGCACTTCTCAATTCACAAATTAAGCACTTGATGTCTCTAGTTAATAATTATTGCACTTAAACCCTCTTTACAACTACTCATTATACACTATTTAGAAATGGAATTTTGCCATCTTAGATATGAATACAATAGCAGCTGGTGCAGAGATCATAAAATCTTTGCCCTTGAAAATGCCTGTTGATAATTTCTCAGTAACTTAAGATATAAATAACCCCCGACTCATTTTTGAGCTCCATGAATCTCACAGAACATCACAAAGGATCATTAACAGCAGCGCTGGGGATTAAGGAGGGATATCATTTCAGTGTGCGGATTAGTCAATTAACAGAAAAATCTCTCCTGCTGCCTGAATCGGATTTCTCTCAGTTGTGGGTTTGATGTTAAGTATAATTAGCCACCTAGCCTACTATTAAAATTGAAAGCTTTTAATCAATGCTTTTCAAATCAAAGTAAAAAATCTAAACAAGAATGAATTGAGTCATTACCTTCATTTATTTAGCTTGTTCAGATCCCTAAATGATATTTCGAGGCAATCAATTATTTTGACTTATGTGCTTACTATGACATTTATCATGCCGCACAGAGGATGAGGACTCAGCAGGAAAAACCATAAACAATGGATTTGGCACACCTCAAAACTCCCACAAAGAGGGACTACCTAATTCCCAGTACCCCTGCAAAAACTCTGTCTCTCACTTAAAACGCAATCACTTTTTTATTCTCCGAGGTGACAAAATGGACGACTCTCCTTCTCTCCTTCGGGCTTTCCTCAAGGAGAGCAGTAAGATTTATTGCGGGCCCCTCATGCTCATTGGTTTGAGTCATGAGGCTATTTATGCCAAGCACTGCCCTAGAATGTGGCGGGTTCCAGTCCGCTGACCTGTTGGGCTGAACACTGTTCTATTTGCAGGGACCATCGTCACGCAGTGTTGCTCCAATACGTTGAAGGCAATAAACCTGACTGGTGAAGCACAAAGGAAGGTGCGTCAGGTGCCTCTGTTACTATAATATGTACCTAATTTAAAATGCATTAAATCATTGTGCTGTCTGACTGGAAATTTTCAAGGCCACGTTTTAAATGTATTCCAACAAGGAAAAGTTGTAAGTAAATTATTTGATTGTGTACATTATGGGCTGAATTCAGATCTGTGCCTCAGTGCATTTTTTATGTAACTCGTCATAGCAGGACTGGGAGACTTGCACAGAAAATGCACTTAAGTGCAGGTCGTAATTTGGCCCATACATCGCCATGCATATTGAAATAACAATTTACAGTGGAAAGTCACACTGACTGAAAATATCAGAAATAGTTGAGAGAAATAGTCACTTATATAATGTGAGATGTATCCCATTCTGTGTTGTATTAAGTTAAAACAAGGTAAGGGTATTTTCTGTGTTAGAGTTTTGATGTAAGGCCAGGGTTATGCAACAGACATTCATTGTTTTAGCCACACCCACAGTACCTTTTGAATTGCCCAATGGGACTCTCTTAAGCTGGATTGTTTAGAATGAATAACTTAACTTTTTAATGGTTTGTATGGGAGCCAGAGTTGCTTGAGATTTCTGCTTACAAATTATGTTCGCTCTCTAGACTTTTCTTCAGTGGCCACACCATAGCAAAAGTGATTTTAACTATTTTTATGGTATCATGAAGATTATTAATTGAGAACTGAAATGAGTCAAGCACCAAGCAGACATTGCTGTGCAATATTTAATGTCATTGGGATTGAACTTTTGGTCCTGAATTGTTCAAGGCATTTCAGTAGTTGTCATCAACTTTCATACCTTTAATGTTAAATTTTTGTACTTGTATTTATGTGTGACATGTACCCAACATAAATCCTGACATAGTTAAATAAGTGAAGCCAAATGTGAGGGCAATCTTAATTGCCCAATAATGTCCTGGTGCAGTGGTAAGGTGTTTCCATGGAAACTGGATAACTTGAGTATTTGGCTCAATCAGTTTTCTGAATCAGATTTGAGATCCTGCAGTACCAATCAGGCTTGGCAGTTTGGGTCTGAAATTCTATTGTTTGTGTACTATGGTCCAGTATTTAACATTGTGCTTAACTGCTTAAAATGTGATAAGGTTTGTACTTATGCAAAATGATGTTCCATAATGTCCCAAATCTGAGAATTCACATCTTTGTGTCAATATCAGTGATTGGAACATAAGTACTGTAGATGTTCTGACTTCCTCTGAAAAAATTATACCCACATGTCATCTGTCCTAGTACAGAGGTGATGTATCTCTCATATTCGAGAAAATGAAGGGGAGACAATTCCCATTAGTTCAGTGAATCCCTGTGTCATCATTATTAAGGTTTCTTTCACTGAAACCAGGAAGTTTGGTGGCAGTCGGCCCATTAGTGTTAAAAACACAGCTGGCAGTGTTCCCTATCCCTAACCTATGTCCTAAAATAATAAAACTGTTTAGTAAAGTATAGAGCAGTGGAGTTGTATGTGACTAAGCCTCCTCAATTCCATGTGGAACTTGAGAAAATGTCCGTGACGTTTCAGATGTCCCTATTCCGTCCCCTCCTTACCCCTCAGTGTTGTCAAGCAGTAACTGAAGATGTTACGCCCCCTCTTACTCCCCAGCGGTGTAAGGCAGTGACTTAGGGTTTAACAGCCCCTCTTACCTGTCAGTGCTGTGTACTGTTAAGTAAGTCAAACAATCAGATACCGGTCAGTCACAAAATTTTAATTCCTGTTCTACACAGCTCTAATGCACTAAGACGCTTTTGACACTCTAAGAGAGTGAATGTTTGTTCTTGTTTGACAGATGGGAATTATAATTCCCCTACCTAATTCTGGTGAGGTGGGGAGGGGGGTCATAATACCACACTGGTGAGAGACATTGGCTTTATCTTCCGTGCCCAGACTGACTGCTGAGCTCACAATGTCCACAAGTTCTTATGTATTCATTTCATTCAAAAGAAGTGTCTGAACAGTGTCTCTTAATGATTGTTCCCTACACAGCAGACCTCCTAGAATCTTTATTGTTGGTCAATAGCCTATCAGTCTTAAGAGTCAAAACAAAACAGAACCAACAGACGAATGTACAGATGTAAAGGGGAATTTTATGTGTAAAAGCATATGCACAAATTGTGGTCCCTTACTGTCCCTTAATGTCACTGTGTCTAACATAATCATTATGGTTTACAACACTACTGCCAGTGTTCAGGAATTCCTTGCTGCCTTGTGAAAACTTCACAAGCTCAATATAACATACTACAAAGTGAGGCATTGCTTCTCTGCCAGGAGATGTTTCAACTGCCATGGGACTTCTTATATCATACTAACACTGCTGATACTATACATCACTCACATGTTACAATATCAGAAGATATCAAGAGACATCTCTACGAACACAGAGGAACGGAGGCGGGTAATTTTAAAAGCAGACTTTGTGATTTTAAGATTCCATGAACTGGAATTCCCTTGGAATTTACAACGTCCATAACAGCAGTTTACCTTTAAGGACACATTCCACTTGTGTGAATTTTATCACATTGGAAATGTGTTCATTGATTTCACTTTTGATTGCTTTAAACAGAATTGCTGTAAGAGAATAAAGTATCAGTAAGGCAAAGATGATCCCTGCAGTCTTAATCTGAATGCCTTTTTGTTTTGGCGTAAAGGAATGTCGGACGGTAATTTTAAGATCATACAGAAAATGGCTTATCATTTAATTGGGGTGGTCGAGTACATTGTGAAATGTCTCTTAGTGAACATAGCCTGAAAGGTCTTTAATGTACTTGACCTTGTCAATCTCCCATATACTTTTAATACAGTTGCATTATTTTTATGAATAGATTGTGTGTAGAAATTTGTGAATAAAACATGACTTTGATATTATGGGTATATTCTGTGTGTCATTCACAAACAAATGGCTAATGTCAATTCAATTAAAAATTGGAATAGAAGTGAGATGCATACTACTTGTATTGATTTTGTGTAATTTGTTCAGAAAATGACCACACAATTGAAGTAGTTTTCAATGCAGAAATTAAATTAAATTAATTAACTTCATTTTTCCTTTTTTTTTTTTAAAAAAAAAAAATGTCCTTTTTCCCTAAAGCAGCCATTATATAGCATAAAATGTTTCTCAAATACTCTACTTGAAGGGTGAGGTGTTACTGTTGACTGGCATATTTAGAAACATACAGGAACATTCTGGTTTCAATTTATGCATATACAGCTACAGCTTGATTTCCACAGAAAGTTGAAATGACGGGCTGAAGTTGGTGCAAAGTTTGAGTGTCAGGGTGTTGAACATCCTGCTGAGCAGAAAGCCTGATATTATTTTTGAGAATTGACTCCAGGAATAGATGTCTTGCATATTTAATCCTGTCATTGAGCAATGCTCTGTAACGTAACGCTGGGGAGACAACTGCCAGCATTTGTAATTTACAGAGGACAGGTCCATCAACACAATGATTTTTAGGATGCCTTCTGTCAAAATTGTAAAACCTTGTCTGAACTGAACCCGGACCTTGCTTAGCACACTGACGCCCACTATAGTCCAAACCGAATCAAACCACTTGAAACACGCTGATGTCCCCTATAGTCCAAACCGAATCCAAACCATGTAAAACACATTCATGTCCCCTATAGTACAAACCGAATCCAGAACATGCCAAACACACTCATGTCCCCTATGGTCCAAACTGAATCCAAACCATGTGAAACACACTGATGTCCCCTATTGTCCAAACTGAATCCAGCCCATGTTAGAGCTGACCCGTGATATTAAGTCCACACACTGAGCTGTTGGTGTTGAGAATAGTCTTCCAGGTCCAGGATTAGAGGCCTGGGGGAAGAAAAAAAAGCTTGTTTAAACTTTACATTTTGTATGAATCCATGTTTTTGACACAGCTTTTGTTCAGTTAAAATGGTGGACTTAATACATAAAAAATGTACAGTTGTATTTCATTTGAGTCAAGGTTAAGCACACATTTGTTTGAATAAAGGCCTTTTTCTTTATAGTATACTCCTATTACATGTGGAATGTCCTTCATTGAAGATAAAGGCATCTTAAAATCATTGTGTAAATGCAATTTCCTTCAAGTAGTTCTTGCTCACCAAGTTTAAAATAATAACTGACTCATCAAGGATTCATGACCTTACGTGGTGTACATTAGACAGTGGTTTTAAGGTAAACCGCTGAACATTCTTTGAGAGAAAAGCTTCAAAGCCATTTGAGAAATGCCCTGGAAATCTCACAATGTGTGGAATCCATATTAGCTGAGGGAAATGTTTTCAACTGGAACATCGGGAATGTCATTTTGGCCCTTAATAGTGGATAAAATGTTCTTTCAAATGCAGATTAATGGTTCCATTACAGTCTCAT
>JAFBMS010001067.1:0-48927 GCA_019788955.1 Albula glossodonta | reverse complement strand
ATTGGAGGAAATAAGGGCAGAAGTTTTGTGCCCTGCAAGTCTTCGATGGAAAATTATATTGGACGAGCACAGTGTAATTAAAGACATGAAGGTGTATGGAAATTTTACAGTTCACATTTAAAAATCTGTCAGTTACTACAGAAAATGCGTAATTTAACATTGTACTATACAAGAAAGGATGCAAGTGAAAGTAGCAGTAATTAGATTGTTCAAAGGTAAATTTTTATATATAAATCCCCAGCAAGATTTGGCCAATTGTTGTCTCATCATTGAGCTCCAGCCATAGTTGGCAATGGGGCAACCAGGACTTGAACAACTAATTGTACCTGATCACACTGTGCTTACAGAAAGAGCATCTTTACAACACAAGCCAGCCAAAGGCCCTATAGAGGGACATTTTGAAGCTGCGGACTGTCACGGCTCAGAGAAGGACCCGAATGCAACCAAAACAATAAAACTCAGTTTATTGGGCAGAGCAGCAAAATCCAAAAATCTAAGTCAAAAACAGGCTGAGCTCCAAAACCAGAAGACTCGGCAGCAGTACAAAAACACGATCCGGAAGAGTAGTCATAAAACGGGAAAAAAAGGTACGTACACAGGCAGACTCTGCAAAAGTGCAAAAACGGCAAGCAGGAATCAAAAAACCAGGAAACACACACAGATAGTAACAGGCAGACAGGCAAGATATGCTTGTGGCGTAGACCTAGACAGAAGCAACTGAAACAAACTCGTACCTAAACTGAGCACAATACGAGGTATAAATACACAGACTAATGAGCAATGAGACACAGGTGAACAGCGAGGAAGGTGAAACGAATAGGTAATCAGGTAACAAGGTCAATAACGAGACAGGAGGCGGGGCGAACACAAAAGGGCAATGAAAACAAAAGCACATGGGCAGGGGAATGAAAAAGAAACCAAAACACACGAAAACAGACGAAAACAACCGAACAAAAAATGACAGAAAGAAACACAGCATTATTGACAGTGGACTGTGGCGCTGAAGCTGTTGAAGCTTAGCTAAGATAGCTTCAGAATCGCACAGCTAAACTAGCTAAGTCTGTATTGAAAACGCAATGCTTTCATTTAACAATCTAATTTGAAGGTTGGCAATGTGAAAGCGAACCTTACTATATTTGCCTTAGGCCTTGCTATTCATTGAAAAGCAGAGGAGTCTAGTTTAACATTTTGGTTGACTACACATGGCCTCGGGACTGTCGAGATAGGTTGATGTTGTACTGATGAGAGAACATTTCCGTACTGTTTTGCCATTCCATACTTGGACAAAAAATGGGGAAATATTTTTTCAAATATCCAGAACACCTGTAATTCTTGCTAGGCATGGTTAAACTCCTTGTCCATTACACCGCCCTGAAGGGATTTGAATCACCTCCTAAACAGGATTATAAATATGACGTAAATAGGATTACAGATATGTGGGACATTTTTAGATTATCTAGCCAAGGTATACTTATAAAAAATTATGTCTTTGTGTGCTCAATCTGCAGGGAATTAGTTTTGAACACCTCACTTTTTCCATTTTCACAGAGTCCCTGTGTCGTCTGTTTTATTTTTATTTTTCATGAATCACAGTTATGAAAAATCTATTTTATGGGTAGTCGAATGAACAAGGGAATATACATGTAAAAGATGTGCAGATAATAGTGTATTATGCCATTTGCTGGTGTGATATATCCTCCTATTTAGTTGCCATGTGGCTACCACAAGACCTGTCAGTTTAAATATCCCTGCTGTCAATCAAATTCAGTGAGCAACTGACAAGGAAGAATGCCCAATCATATTTAAGCATGTTGTTCAGTGAGCAACTGACAAGGAGGAAGGCCCAATCATATTGGAGAATGCTGCTAGCTGTTGTTGGAGATATACACCTGATTAGTGCAAGGCCAGAGGACAGTCTTCACTGCAGATGGACAGTGACATCCCAGCTGGCTGACACCAGCCAGTCAAACCTTTCCCTCAAGTTTGACATACAAATAAAAAGTTTCTCAAACTAACTATCAAACCGTGTTTGCGAAGGGGAAAGCTCACAATGCCGGTGAGTAAAAGTTTAGGAAAGATTGGGTTATGCAGGCAATGTTTTCCAGCCCAGAGCAGGCGGGCACCTAGCCTAGTCCTCCATCGCATGTCCTCCTAAATCGATCGCCAGAGCTAATTCAGCACCCTATGCCTCCCTGTTGCCTAACCACTCTTCAGCACCGCTATTTGGAGGCAGTTTAACAACGTCCGTGGGACAGGCGACTCAATTTATCAGGCAATCCCATCTGCTAAAGAGTCGGGGATCGATTCGGCCGGGTGTTTCCGGAAGGAGCTGGTATTCTCGGACCGCCATTAGCAAATTGATAGTTATTGGTTAAGTGCGGTGGAATTGCATTAGGAAGTCAAGAACAGATATGCTTGATAAGATTTAGAGTTGAACCTCTTGGGATGGTTGGTGTGGCAGGGCTTGGAGGGGGGGAGGGGGGGGGGGGGTTGATGGGAGGTTGGCTTTTTAATTTTTAGCTTTCAATGGGTTCCTGAGCTGAGTGCACAATGAGGAGAATACATCTGAAGACGGCATTTTTTTTTGGATTTTATCCAATGGGTAACCTTAATAAGTAGCAATTGCGTTTTAGGTCTTGCAGTAATTTCTGCTGAGCACAACGGACTCTATAAAACTCATTGAGACAAATAACAACACGGAGGTTACAAGGCCGATTATAAGACCGATGCTCATATCGGCGGTAGGTGGATATTGTAGCGGTCAAAGCTTATTCAACGGTGACGGTATAATGTTTGAAATGCATGATGTCATGTGCCCCTGGTCTTCTTTTAGAGCAAGCTGTAACCCAAATCCCACTGAATGGGCCGCCGGCCCTTGACCACAACTCGAACTCCGTATACTTTGTCTCAGAAAGCGCTTTTCTTTTACCCAAACCAACCTAAGGTTAGACGTTCGAGTGCTCGTTATCGTTTGATGGTTGTATCATGGCCCGTCTAAAGAATTCCGCTGATTTAGTCCTTATTTCTGTTATTATGTGTGAGCTCTGCAGTTCCTATTACTATAGATTACCGTACATTTTTGCATGGAATATTTTGCAGATGGCTTATGTTTAAAAATGCATTTTGCACACAGCTCGTACTTTAACAGAAAAGTTGCTACAAGCTCTCATCCTCAGCCGCTGCACCAAAATGACGTAACATCTTTTTCAGACATACTGCTTAACTGAGTGTTTCCTCCATTTCAGATCCATGTTGGATTGATGGATTTTTATGGTCCACGGCATTTGGCTAAATATGCTAAAAGCACATAACACTAAAAGCTAAAAACCAAAAAAAGAATGCTTCCCTAATTTATTGCCTAGTTTAGGTAGAATTTTATTTCTTCCAGCTTCCAAAGAACATGCTTTGTGCAGCATCACCCTTGCATGAAGAGAACGATCAGTTCTGTTTTGCCAATGCCTCTCTCTGCTGTCTGAAGGCCGTTGAGATGCTCGGTAGGCTAAAGGCTGAAGGCAAAGTAGACCCGGATCAACCCCAGCACCATGCCATGTCGATTTTATAAAGTTTCCATAGGGCTTCCCCATGTAACCACTCGGAACTGGCTGAGAATCGGCCTCATTATTTCTAGGTGTCCATTCACGCTGTCCAGTTAACAGTGACTGAGGGTCCATCTTTCTCCCACTCCCTCTGAATAACCTCATTGGCGGAGCAGTTCGCAGCATGCCGGCTGAATGCACACGCTAGCCGAGGTGGCTAGCCTGGGTGCGCCATGGCAACAACGCAGTTCGGCTGAGCCCAGCACAGCGAGCTCTATATGGCACAATACCGTATGGCAGTCTTGGGCTTTGGTTACCTAGAAAAAGCAACCCAGTTATTTCTGAGAGAGCATGTTTCTCAGCCTCTGCTGTCTAGGACCTGGCTCCAATCACAGAGCTCCAGCACCATGGACAGCGGTAGTCGTAGACACAAAGAGCACGGCTGAGACCGAAAGATCAAAGGTTGCATCTTTCCGTCCTTCACCTCGAGCACTTTTTCACAAACGCGATATGCACTCGTTTTAAGTCTTAGTAGATTGCCCCTGCAGGGTCGAGAAGCTGCTTAAAATGGCCAGCAATTGTTCATCTGTAACATTGACGTTTTTCTCCTGTTTTTATCTATCAGTTCTTAGAGTGTGTCCATGCTTTGTGGCAGAGGAAATATAAAAAAATAACCAGCCTTAAGTGTCTGCTGTGTTTCTTTGCCTCTCAAAGATACCACCTTGCCCTCTATATCTTTCATGAAAGGAGGCCATGATTTAAAAGACCATGAACAGGTGAACACAGTGTGGGTGGAATGCTCGCCCATTCATTCAGTGGTCCGTTCACATTAGCGAAATGACAAAGGAGAGAAGTCAGGATGTCACTTTAGAGCACTGGTTCTTAACTTGGGTTCGATCGAGCCCCAGGGGTTCGGTGAGTCAGTCTCAGGGGTTCGGCGCAGGTCAAGACACACACCCGACTCATTTGATTCATGATGTCACGCCCCGTTTTTGTTTTTGTGTGAAAATCAAGTTTTGATGGTTTTGTTCTTGATGTTGATGCACGGTTCATTTTGTGCACCAGTAAAATATATACCTATGTTTTCAATTTGAAAAAAATCATATTTTATTTTTCCAATTAAGAAGGGTTCGGTGAATGCGCATATGAAACTGGTGGGGTTCAGTACCTCCAACAAGGTTAAGAACCATTGCTTTAGAGCGTTTCAATGAGGTCCATGAGATCTTGAAACTAATTTTCCAACAAACCAAAAGGACCGCTAACCACACCGGCCACCAGCCACCAGCTTACTTCAATGCCTCACCAGATCTATAGAGCAAGGACAGGTGAAAACAATATTGCGGAAACCCCATGTAGTGTATCAGTAGTCACTTAAGCTCATGATAGAGAGGAGGCTGATTCATAGTGCTGTGACAGTGCCTGGAATTCACGAAAGTAGCTCTGAAGAGCACAGTTTGTTTAGAGCAATGACAGTAAGCAACTACAGTTGGCCTGTCTTATCTGTGGGTTTGGCCTCCACGGTTTTGACCAACCGCCGTTCGAAAATATTTTTTAGAAATCCAGAATATTCTCGAAAAAGAACATTTGAAATTCCCTTGCACAGCGTATGCTAGAATACTGTAGTCAGTATGATTTATGTGGGTTTTAGCAGCTCTTAGTAGTACATATAGGTGGGGTTTCAAGCTATGAATGTGTATAGGGTAAAATGATGTCATTTTGTCATTTCTGTGTCCTGAGCATCCGTGGTTTTTGCACACCTGCGGGGGTCCTGAAACCATATACCCATGGGTAAGGCGGGCCGACCGTAACACCTTTCTGTCATTCTCTTGAAGTTCTGTTTCAGTCTATGTACTTTAATAAGTTGTATTAATGTGAAGCTTGCGCTCTGTAGGTTTCCATGGTAACAACGTTGTACCTTAAAGCCGCTTCCCCGCGCGCTGACTGATGAGGTAGCGTTTGCTGAGGCACAGGCAGCCAATTATGTAAGACCCTCCTCTCCTAGTCGTAGCTGCGAACGCTTCACAGAGCGAATGAGGCGGGGTTGTGCACTTCCATCTGGAGCACCGCCAGCCAGTGGGGGGGGGGGTGGAGGCGGGTAGGGCACCCATGCTGGAGGCTGCATGATGATCTTTGACCTCTGCGTCTCTCTGCTTGCAAGAGAATCTACGCTATTTCGCTCGCACAGCTGTTGCACGGAAAACAGGGGCCCTCAGAGCCTGCCTGTGTACAGGCCCCAGAATTTGTAGCTACGGTCCTGCCCATCTGGGTTTCACCTTATGTACAATGAAATATAAACCTCTATCTGTAGCCAGGTGATGTAACATGATTGGCCAATGTAAAAAGGTGATGTAACACGATTGGCCAATGTAAACAGGTGATGTAACATGATTGGCCAATGTAAACTGGATGCAGTTTACAATACAGTGGAAAAGGGTAGTGCAGGACGTAGATCGTGCCTGTCCCCTGAGTGAGTTCAGCAGTGCCAGCAGTGGGTGTGTGCTAAAGCCAATCCACCACAGCCTCAGCTTAAAGCACTAATGACCCCCTTCCTTTGTAAACAGGAAGTGATCCCTCATCAAAATCACTGTGTCACTTCTCGGCCACATCCAAAAAGAGGACAAAGTTTGCGTCCTTGCTTTCCTCCTTCGCCTGATACATAGAGCAACCTCACGTAGTTCATCGGTAGCCAGCTCAGTCAGTGACATGAGGAAGGGAGGAGTATATTGACATGGCTTTTGCCTCCAAATGTCTCCTCATCATTTTTTTACATCTACTACATCTAAACAGCGGCCCCATTTTCCTGTTTATGCAAGCCAGATGTTGTTCATCCCTGACTCGCCGTGTTTTAGGAGGAGGCCGTGCATGAGATAGAGGGTGCAGTTTTGGCCAAGCTCACGGGGGGGATTTGGGGGGCGGAGGGGGCGAGCGGTTTTCTAAGGACACACTCGAAACATCTGGCAATTCAAGGCTAGGGAAGCAGCTGCCCTCATTATCAAAGATAATTTGGCGAATCGTGCCCCAGCGGTCGTACAGTACCGAGGTAACACATGGGTGAGTTACTCCAGATGAACCTATGCTCTCTGCGCTCCCCGACCGAGCTGACAGGTTTTTTTTTTCTCTTTTTTTTGGTTGTTTTGCTGCTGTGCCGTTGTGGGACTTGATGGCGTGCAGCACGTTGCAGGATGAGATGGGCGGTGACAGCTCCGCCACATTCAGTCTGCTGCGGCTGCCGCCGCAGCCTCCGCCAGGGCGTCTCTCCGTCTGGAACGCAGACATGCCGTTTCGCTTTGCGTGACTCAGCAGCGCTGTGCTGTGTGTGTGTGGTCTCACACACACACCCACATGCTCTAACACACACACACCCACGCACAGGAAAGCAAACACTCTTTCAAGCACGTATGAACGCGCAACAACGCATGCTGTACATGTGCGCGCAGAAATTTTCGTAAAGTGACATAAAAGGCATCCTTTTTAAAACAAAGAATTAAAACCTGTCTTTTCAATCAAAGTTGATAAATCCACACAGGAAATAGCTGAGGGCCAAATTAAAGAGTGAGAGAAAGAGGAAGGGAGAGGAAGAGGAATTGTGCGTGTGTGTGTGTGTGTGTGTGTGCATTTGTGCACATCTATGTGCATGCTTTTGTTTGGGAACTAGAGGAGGATACTGAATCCGGCGCCCATATGGACAACACCTCCATAAGGACATAGAGGGGATTTTCAGGTAGAGAGAGTGGGCGACAGGCCACACGAAAGCGGCCTGTCGTGATGAAGGCCTCCATAAAATCCACACAGCCATTACGCATAAAAATAGCACATATTTCCCACCTGAATCTGTATGACTGATGATTCCCGCTTCTTCACTGTCGACATGGAGGACATTTCACATTGTAAAGCCCTGTGTTGGTGGCTAGCTGAGATAAAAGCCCTGTTTTCTGTTGTCAAGGTATAATTATTAAGTTATATCTACGTTGTGTGATTCTATTTAAAGCACTGTTTACACATCTGTTAATTGTCTTTTCAAGAGAGCCATGTGAAATACACTGCATTATAACGAGGTGATTGATTGTGTTCGGCATCATACAAGAACGAAAGAATTTGCGTATGCGTTAACTGCTGACAATAAAATCAGTCTCTGGGAGTTCAGCGTTTAGTGTAAATTCAGTCTGGCTCTGTTTTTCTGCTTACAGGCGCACAGTTGTTGAACAAGAAATTAATTTCCCGGAACAACCGATAACTACTGAACAGTAACCTCGGTGTTTTGATAGAAAAGCAAGCTGAACCGTGAGTTCTCCGAATTGCTTCGCTGAAGGGAACAGCTACGAAGGTGTGCTATTTGGCTGACACTACTCTGCATCGTAAGTTTTGATAAATTGCTCAGTTCCAAGGACCTCAGATAACCTCCGCGCTTTCCTGCTCTTTCTGTGCAAGCCTTAGGCATTTGCAGTCCAGCTTCACCCTGCATGTCAAAAAAAAAAACACAAGAATGTGGAATTCTTTTTTTTTTTTGCGGAATCAACTATATGTGGTTCTGTTTTTGCCTTGAGCAAGGATTATTACTGGAGTAGCAATAGGACTCAAGATGTGTTAAATGACTCCTTATAGGTAGCCAAAAACAACTGAAAGGTTTATGGGAATCCATAATAATGTGTGGTATCATTTTTGAGACTTTATGTAATAGTTTTGAGAGGTCATCTACCCCACATTTTTAAAGATCCAGCACTATCAGAAACCGTGCCTGGGTGTTAAAGGACTTCTACGTACTCCATGTTTAATTCAAGCCTTAGAATGTTAGCGACCGCATGAAACCACGTATGTAATGGTAGCCATCTAGATCTTGAATACATATGCTCTCTACCACCGAGACGTAAATTGAGCAGAATGGTGATGATGAACGATATGGCTTTCGTTTTCCACAGAGCCTGAATCCAAAGTACGGCTTGAACTGATGAAACATAATCTTACTGATGTGTTTATGCTCCAGCCAGCATTGTTCAAGCACTTGCCAACAAAAGTTTGTGTATGTATGACATGGCTGGGCTAGCAGGTATTTCCCAAAGGCCTGTCAGTCAAGGCCAGGTAATACATATTAATGAATGTGACCTCCAGTTATCCTAGCATTTTGCCCCAAGGATGTTTACGTTCTTCAGCTAAGTTTAAGCTTAGCTGCCTGTAGTCGAGTGGCTAAGGTACAGGACTGGGACCCTGCAAACTGCGGAGAGAGATGAAGACAAAAAAAAAAGAAAATACATGTGAGCACACCACTGATCTGAAATCAGTCTCTCCCCACCTCAACCCTCACCCTGATCGCTCTGTGTTAAAGGACGGCGCTGATGTGGGGTCGGTCTTTTTCGGAAGCGGCGGCGAGCGGGACTCACTGAAGGGGAAGGTGATTCCGTGCTTCTCGATCTGCCTCAGGGTATCTGGTCCGTACTCGCTGTTCAGGACCATGAAGGGAGGGGAGCAAATCCTGTCATCTGCAGAGAGAAAGGGAGGGAGGGAGAATTCCTTAGATCCTTCAGGTTTACACAGCTGTTATCTATAAGGAGAGAACCACTGCATTTTTTTAGATGAAATGTTTTATATTGGGAATGCCTGGAGCCTAACTGAATTGTGTCCTATATAGCAAACTCACATGGGCAATTGATATGGTACCTAAAAACAAGAATTACGGACAATACATTCTCATATGCCTCAAGAGCAAAGCGCAAGCTGTACATTACAGCCATTTAGTTTATTTTCTCATCCAGAACTATTTCAGAGGTGAAAGTAACAGTCTAGTGGCTAAGGTACATGACTGGAATCCCTGAGGTTGGTGGTTCAAGTCCCAGTCCAGCCACAGCAAGAACCCCACTGCTGTTGGGCCCTTGAACAAGGCCCTTAACCCCACATTGCTCCCAGGGAGGATTGGCCCTTGGTTAGCATAATCAACCGTAAGTCACTTCGCTTCAGCTAAATGACTGTAATGTAATAAGCCAGTTGACCCCCTTGTGAAAGAGTGGTGTCACCCTGCAGGATTTCAGACAATGGAGCAGACAGGAGTGGTTCAAAGCTGTATGCAGTCTTTGCCTCGGCAGTTACAACCTGCGAGATAATAGGACTGTGTGCTCATGCTTTATGTCCCATAATACCGCGGTGCATTTCCACTGCTCATCACTTTACTCACGATCGATTTCCCTCCCGGAAAATAACTTTGATGATAATTAAAAAAAAAAAAGAAACGAAAAGAAAACTGGAGGTGAAGTTTATGTATGAGTCCTTTAATCAATTCTTATTGTGCAAAGCAATTGTTTTTTTTTCCTCAGATCCTTCAAAACGATTAGAAATTGGAGAAAATCGGTTTCTGATGAATTGCCCAACCCAGGCAATTATTCCCGTATTGAGCACTGGGTGGCTTGAGTAATGTTATGGCACTGTATAATCAAAACTGTAAGCATGGTCTAGCTTCTGCAAAATTTCAGTAGACCAGCACGAACCCCTGTAGCCAGTGTCACTGCGGCAAAGTGGACTGAGAAATGCGGTTTCTTAGTGACATTTTCATGGTTGGCGCCTCACATTTATCCTTGCAGATTTGTGTACGTGTCATATATTCGTGTGCGTGTCATATACGAGCCTCTCGATCGCTCCTGGTCCCTGGCAGCGCTCCAGTGGAATTTTCTGGAATTCAGTGAAATATTTTTCAGCCCCCGGGTTGCGTTTTGCGTCTCTTCTCGCGTTCCCCTCTCTCTTCTATGAGCTAGTGCGGCAGGAGAGGGAACATATACCTGCTAACACAGGTGGCGCAGGCCAAGCTGCCGTTATACCACAGGTGCAACACTGCCACTATTGAGCTGCTCAGATCAGCGTAGCCATTGAATGGGGGCGAGCAGCGCAGGCATTTCACCATAAGCAGATGTCGTGTAACGTCACACAAAACTCATGCGACCTCAAAAAAATATTAAAACATTTATTTGGCGCTGCCTTGATACATGCACCATGCAGTGAGTAATAGCCGATGCACGGCGAAGCACATGGCTATGAACTGAATGGATGACCCTGAGAATGGAACGCTTAGGAGTGCACTATCCTGCTTATACCAGTGCTGTCTGCCAAAAACAATAAAACACTCATTCGTTACCATCAGAGCAATTGATGAAGCACAGCCCTGATTAGCTGATGGCTCTGATGATTGCCCAATCCCCTCAGCCCCTCAAAACTGCAAAGTATGCAGAACAGAACAGCTGTAACTCACAGCCATCTATGCAATCTGGCCAGGTGACATCACAGCGGGAGAGTGAGCAGTATTAGCCCATTGTGCTAACACACCTGAGCTAGCCGAAAACAGCCTGGAATTTTCAAATGTCCACCACTGAAAGATAATGCTGATTTCATATTTGGAGATATCAAATGACTCGAGCTGTGTTTATTTTTTTACCTCAGTGTGTAAATACCATACAAAACTGAAAACTGGGTGGGTTATGACCTGAGGGGGTCTTCAAATCCTGACCAAGCTGCCAAGACTTAGTCTTACAGTAAACCCCCGTTATATCGCGGTTCAGTTTTCGCAGTCCTGGTATTTCGTGGTTTTATTCTGTAAGGCCTTTTCATTTTAATATCGCTTATATTTTCTCCATTTCACGGCATTCCGCAACATTGTTCTATTGGTCTTGCTCTTTCTCAATCTGTTTAAATGTGTTTCTATTGTTTCAAAGGTGTGTTTAAAGACCTTAAAATGCTTTTTAAGGTACCGTAAAACTTATAATAACATGCCTAGGGTATTTCTATTTTGCTGATTTTCACTTATCACAGGTGGGTCTGGAACGTAACCCCCGTGATGGAGGTGGGTTTACTGTATTCTGGTTTTAATGTATTCTAGATTGACATTTTGGCATAAGAACGTTTTAACGCATCACAAATGGGTCTATGTATGGGCAATGAGCAAATGTTTAAACGTAAAAGACGCACAGCATGGTTTCCCTCCATCGTCTTCAGTCTCAAACCCATGGGAAACGTAGCTGGCGGTGGAGGTGGGGGGGGGGATGTTATTCAGGGTCAGTTCCTATCCAGGGAATCTCTCGTCTCTCAGGAAGCAGACAGAGATAAAGACAGAATTTGTACATTATTTATTCAGGCAGATACTGTAAGTGGTACTGATTACAGGGCGGGTGAGTGTTTTTTCGGGAACCGGTTTGGCCCAACCTTGGCGTCAGCGCGTTATCCATCAAAGATGGTCTCCAGTACAGTATTGGGTGGTATAGCGCACAGCTCTTCAGATATGCATAAAACTGTTTTGCTTTTTTTTATCGATCTTACACATTTTTTTTCATACAGCTGCACTTTGGAGCAATGTAATGCATCTGTGAAAAAAACGTAATTGATTTACAAATCAATTACAAATCAATTACCAAGCAACAATTGAAATGAACAGATATTTAAATCGGTCACACAAGAATGTCAAACCTTTCAAAAAAAAAAAAGGGTCAATATCACTTTAAAACTGAATTTTTGCCCCCAGCTGTTTGTCCTCTTACTGTTTAAATACTGTTGAATTCTCTCACGTTGGGCAGGTGGTTTCCATTTTGTAATTTGTCTTTTTTCTTTGATGTTTCATTGGTACTGATGGATTGATGTTTTGACTGAGCATATTCTAAACGCCCCCACCCCCCCCCTTCCCTCCCTGTAGTTGCAGAGTCCAACGTGCCCCCCATGGAGCCGTGGTGGAAGGAGACGGTGGTGCTGGGGACGGTGGGGTGCGCCTCGGCCGTATTCCTCCTCTTAACGGCCATCATCTGCTATAAGGCCATAAAGAGGTAGGCCCGACTCTTCTGTGCTGCCATACCACGCCATACCACACAGCACCACGCCACTGGCTGGGATGTCACAGTCTCTAGAACTCATTTACAGTGGGAAGATTTTATTATGTTACACGTATGTAGAAGATTCACAGATACACAGCTCACTTTTTTTATACAGTGTCTGTTTATGCAGGTGGATATTTTACTGAAGTGATTCAGGTGAAGTATCTTGCTCAAGGGTACAACAACACTGCCGCTTCTGGGAGAGCCCTAAACCTCTGAGCTCCAAGTGTAGCTGGAATTTTAAGGCTGTATCTGAGCAAACACTCAGATCTGAGTTACATCAGGACAACGAGCATGCCATGTTCTGCAGCTGCAGCTGGAGATACCATCACACCCTGTTTCCCATAAAAGGGACCTAATTACTCAACAGCCACACCCAGTTTCCCATTAAAGGGACCTAATTAATAGACAGCCACACCCAGTTTCATCAAAGGCACCTAATTATTCAACAGCCACACCCAGTTTCCCATTAAAGGGACCAAATTACTCAACAGCCACACCCAGTTTCCCATTAAAGGCACCTAATTAATAGACAGCCACACCCAGTTTCCCATTAAAGGCACTTAATTAATAAACAGCCACACCCAATTTTCCATTAAAGGGACCTAATTAATAAACAGCCACACCCAGTTTCCCATTAAAGGTACCTAAACAATCATAAGCCACACCCAGCTTCTCATTAAAAGGACCTAATTAATCACAAGCCGCACCTCCTTTATTTTTCTCTCCAAGGACTGTTAGCCACATCCTTGCACATTCATTCTTTCTGCCTTTGATCCGTTTCCCTGCTGCAGGAGCGGGACAGAAGCGCGGTGGCTGGTAGAACTGTAGTGTGTTTGGCCCGAAGCCAGGAGAAGCTTCTAGGCACCACGTCAGTGTTCTGTGAGGTCAAGCATGAGCATAATGTGATCCATCTAATGCGCCAGTCCAAAAGTGAGCCTGACGGTTAGGTAACCCTGTCAGGTTGTCTAGGGAGCAACCGCGCAGGCTGGCGAACATGGACCTGAAAGTAAAATGGTCCGAGACTTCACTCCGCTAAGCAGTCGCTAAAATGGAAGAAGACCCCGAGGGGCTGGATTTTAGCGTTCAGGCTTGTGCAGAGAGCTGGTGGGGCAATGCAGGGTGGTGCATGTGTACATGAGGCGGTCGTCACTTGTGTCTTTGTTAGTTACAAGAATCTATCCTCTTCAGTTCAGCTGAGGGAAGAATACTGATAGAGCCATTTCTGCAAAAATACATTGCAGTCATTTAGCCGACTTGACATTATCCAAGGCAACTTACAGTTGATTAGGCTAACCAAGGGCCAATCCCCCCTGGGAGCAATGTGGGGTTAAGGGCCTTGCTCAAGGGCCCAACAGCAGTGGTGTTCTTGCTGTGGCTGGACTGGGGCTTGAGCCACCAACCTCAAGGTTCCTAGTCATGTATCTTAGCCACATTCTGAATTCTGAATTACATTATGTAATTCAGAATATTTGTATGTATGCTCCAATACTTATGCCATTTAGTTATATTCATTTTGATTGGCTAAACAGCTTGCACTAAGTATGTAGCCACGTATGCTTGATGCGAGAAGCGCATGGATCTTGGAGCGTCACAGTCTTTTGACCGTTACATAACACTTTGAATCCATATTTCATTTTGTAACAAAGTTTAAGTCCTTAGTAAAGATACAAAAAAGGGAATTTTGAGTTCAAGATCTTTTTCTTTGAGTGTCGAGTCATATATGAAAGTTTGCCAAGAGGTCCTGAGGTAATCAGTCAGCGTAGCAGCAGTCGAATATCTTAGGGACAGTTCATTTTCTGCTTACTTACCTAGTGTGCTGTGGAGTGGCAATGTTTGGGAACAGTGAGGTAAGTGTCACTTGCAACCAGAAATGTTTTTGCATTTCTGCAACGGATTGGAAGAATTGAAATAAGACCCCTAATTTGAGATATCAGGACTGCTAGATGCAACCTCACAGTTCTGATGCAAACACACGCACACACACACACTCACACACACACACACTGGCAATGTTATCACAAATATCTGCCATTTAAAGCTCTTGAAGAAGAGACTAAACCCAATGCTCCATGTCATGATCAAACACTAGTGGTGAAATCTCCATTTTCAGGCAAAAGTATGCTATCAAAAAAGCTATCTAGGGATTTCTTATAACATTTCACACTTTCAAGTGGCATAATCAGGTTTTTGCCTTCATTGTGGGCAATAAAATAATTTTGCCCTCTCCTAAGGGCTGTTTCATAAAGAAATATTAACGTGTGATTCTTTGCCTTATTCTGGGCTGTCCTTTTGAAGTTGCTCCTACAATCACAATGGGACATTCCATGGTGTCATTCCAGACAGGCCTACAGAATGCATAAAGTTTTCTAAAAAAAAAAAAAAAAACCTAATTGTATGTATGCTGCACTGTTTGGGATACAAGGAGTCAAGTGATAATTATAATAAGGTGTCTTACAACTTAACAAATCCTTCATTTTCACAGAACATGTCTGTTGTGAGTGGCCAAGGGACAGCCATTGAAATAAGTCAATAAAATAATCAATTAATCAATAATATAGTCCTGGAGGGCCACAATAACTGCAGTCGTTTGCTCAAATAAAGAACAGCACCACCTTATTTCCTTGATTTGCTGACCTCCAAGACCAGGTCAGCTAATAAGGGTAATCAGATGGCGTTCTGCTCGGTCTGAGCAAATGCCTGCAGACGCTTCGGCTCAGGGTTAGCGGAGTCCATTCACTGTGAGCAGGGACGCTTTGGATGAAGTAACTTAAGTCAGGAGGGAGAGGAGCAAGACTGCGAATGCACACAGGAGTTAAAAAGAGCCCATCTCAAAGCCCGGACCTGCTCGCTTTGTTCTATTACGGGCTGCGTAAAGGCTATATTTAGCCTCTCACGGTTTGCTGGGCAGAGGGGCCGGTTTTATTCGGCGTCTTTGGGAGCGTCGTACGTCCTGCGGGAGGCAGGAGGAGGCCTCAGCTATAGCGGGGAATAGCGCAGCTTCAACGAGGTCTTTGCTTTTTTCCCTTCAGCGCTTAAAGCTCGTGTGATAGCCCAGTGATGACTGTGTGTCTGAAACAATCGCCAGTTTCACAACAGTGTGTTGACGGTATCCGCCTGTTTTATTCCCACCATGGCTTAAGTTTTTTTGTCGACGGGCCGTGTAGTGGTGTTTGAATGACGAGCTATGCTTTAAGCATTTCGTTTAACATAGAATTATGGTCTGTTTCCACAGTGTTAGGAGTGTGACCAGTGAACGAAATGTATAATAGCAATGATCCATTCCGTGGGTCTGGGGCTAGACAGACTTTGTGATGCTGAAGCCTCCTGACCAATCATACGGTGAGGAGAAAGTCTGTTTATTAGCTCTGGGACAGGGGGAACTCTTGTCGATGTTTAGAATGCTCTCAACCAAGGAATATAAAAAATAAAACCAACATGGTGGTACAAACTAAATTAAGTTGAACTATGGCTCCTGTTTACGAATTGTACAACCTTGCTATATCCTAGTAACAGCCAGCCCTGAATGGAAGTGTACTGATTTGTATACTTCACTATGATCACTCTTCCATAATTATAATTTTTTTAACAACTGCAACAAAAAGCTCATTTCAAACGTAACCCATGCACAGTAAGCAGCCATAAGCCATAGACTTTTAGAAAATAGAACATAGAAAAGCAGAGCTTTTCCGCTATTATAATGAAATACTCTTTACATCTTTGTGAAATGAAACACATATAGCAAAGCCACACCCTTAGTTGGCCACTGAAACAGTTTTATTGATGCTAACATGTATTATACTCATGTACAGATTCTTTGCATATGTGTTTTTAACCATTTCAATTTGTGAGAAACAACGATACACAACTCAAAATTTAAAAGCAACAACAAATATCCGTTAACCCTGCAGAGATAGCTTTATTTCTATTTAAAAAAGAACATTCCAGACTTGTAGCACAGTTACGGGTCCACTCAATAGCATTGTACAACTCAATATCTACACACAGAGAAATGGTGGGTATCATTTCTGTACACAAAGGTATGTTTGTCAGAAAAGTACCCTGTAAGGTACGGAAAAGGTACAAAATTGTCCAAAGGTACAGTACTCACACCCTTCTAGGGTACAGCTGGAGCGACAAGCATTTGTACCCTTTTAGGTCCTTTACCTTGATTTCTTAATGTGTTCTCTTGTGGAGCCCTTAGTTTGAGTTTTCCATAAGGTAAGGTGCACACACAATAAGTCTAATATCTAAGGCATTAAAAAAGGCAGATATTAAAGAACCATAAGTCAACCACACATAAATCCTGGCTCTAAATTAGGCATTCATTTGAGGGGATGAGAGTTAGTGGTATCAATACGTGTAAGCACTTAATTTAAAGTCTGTAAAACCCCCAAAGAAATGCCACTGGGTGTTTCTCGTGTGATAGATTACTTTTGGAAACACTAGGCTGCGGCTCTGCAGTGGAAATGCCTAAATCGGTCACATAGCTTAGTCTCCATCAAAGCTGGCTGGAGGAAATTGGGTATCCATGTGGATACGCTAAGTCAATATCAAAGCAGCAGCAAAAAATAAAGTGCTATAAATAGCTCTGCAATACCAGGGGAATGGGCTTTCCCAGTGAAAATAAGACTGGATGTCCCCAGAAAGGGTATTATGGGCTGTGCCAGGAGAGATGCCTGAAATGGTGGGGGGGGGGAGGGCTGAAAGGGGGAGTACTCTGTGATGGAACTGATAGCCCAGTTAGTAAGGCGTCAGGTATTTGCATTTCGCTGTTTTTTATTCAACTGCCAGAGAGGGGAAAAAGAAACAGGATGCTTTAAGAGAGTTGTTACTGATTATTATTATTATTATTATTATTATTATTATCTGAAGAGAGTCGTCACTTATTATTATTATTATTATTTTTATTATTATTATCTGAAGAGAGTTGTCACTTATTATTATTATTATTATCTGAAGAGAGTCATTACTGCTTATTATTACTATTATTATTAAGTCCATATTTTGCTCCAATCTTGAAACGCTGTGGAAGCTACTCGTCAGATGTTCATTCATTCATCTCCAGCATATTGACCTGGCCTGCTTTGATAGAGCACCACCTCAGATTGACATTTCAGCTTGTGGTAACGAGACGGCCCTCCTTGACGAGAATTTCCTACTCAAGTGAGTTTGCGCTGAAGTATGGCCACTCTCAGCGTGTACCCCGCCAGGTCTCAAGCAGAGATGCTCCGCAGAGGTGGGGGTATGAAATATTCATCCCGACCTGCAAAGAGTTGTGCAGCCACCTGGCATATTTGTACTGTGCCTCATCTATTATTGACGGGATGGTTTGAGCCGGTGGGGGGGGGGGGGGGGGGGGGGGGGGGGGTAAACTTGCCTGATTTGAGTGGCGGTTTGAAGGAAGTGGCGGGTTATTTTGGGCCCAGGACGCTGTGCCGCATAACGTCACAGAACAGCTCCCGCGCCATACGATTTCACCAAGACGGCACAAGGGGATTTCAGGTGGCGCAAAAAACTAGGCTTTAAATAGAAGGAGGACGTAAGCGAAGCACTTTAGAGAGCCAGGCTTGACTGTGTGTGTGTGTGTGCACATGTGCGTGTGTGTGTGTGCGTGCGCGTGTGTGTGTGTGTGCGTGTGTGCATGTGTGTTTGTGTGTGTGTGTGCGCGTGTGTGTGCGCGCGCGTGTGTGTGCGCGTGTGTGTGTATGTGTGCGTGCGCGTGTGTGTGGGTACGTGTGTGCGTGCATGTGTGTGCATGCCCAGCTCATCTCTGTATTCTGTATGAGCCAGTATTTGTAAGATGCAGCCAATGTCCCTTCTCCCAGCACATTGGATGTGGTTTTGAAGTGTCAGCAAACAATCAACAACAACTCAGTCTCCAAGTCTGAAATATCTACTTGATGAAGCTGAGTGAAAGCCAAGACCCACTGGTGAATCCAACACCATCATCGGAATGTTCAGATTGACGACCTGGTCCTGGCAAAGAGGCGACTTTCTTAGCAAGTGTAGTTCATTAAAGGCAGTCTATACATTGGCTGATTCTTAAAGATTTCCGTTGATGAACTACATTAGTTTTTATTTATAGTTCATTTGTTATCGTCCAGTGTACATTTTATAGGAACTTAAGAAGTCGGTTTTTTTGGGGAGTGTACTGTACTTGGATAGGGTACATGGGAAAGCAAGGATGCCAGTGGTTTGAGAGGTTTTAGTGTGCCAGAGGGGGGCGGTCATCCCTCTTAAGAGTAATTCCATTAACAACCTTGGCAGAGAGGGGAACTGGCAGGTGAAAGACTGACCACAGACACACTGAGCAAATACTGTTTAATCTTGTCACTGTTGTCTTAGAATGAACCTGAGAAAGAATTTTTCGAAATGCGCGTTGTTTTTTTTTTATGTGGAAAAATATGAAAGACATATTTTGCATCTGAAGGCAAGTCCTACTTATATCGCTTGAATTTATACTGCTCCTAGTTTATTTTTCATGGTTATTTAGTATCTTGCTGCAACCAGCACATCATGGATAGAGCAACACGTCTGTGCAAAAGGCTTTTTTTCTAAACTTTTTAATAATGTATCACAAAATAAAAAAGCCTGGACATTCTCTATAAGAGATGAAGATCTCACAGCAAAAAGTCTCTTGTGATGAAATAATGCAAGCGGTGACCAACAAATGTAAACGCAATCGTGTTCCAAGCATTTTTTGCTGGGCGAATTGTGTTTAGCCACATTTATATACCACATATTACACAAGGGACAGTCAAATGCTTGCGACTATGATATTTTTTTCTTTTTTTTGGATCACTGATGCGCACATTCGGTAACCAAGTTCACTGATCTTTCAATCATCAACTCCGATCGCTGTGCCAGCTGATCCACATCACGTACAGATCAGCGAATTTGCTCAGCTTCCATCCAACATAAAGAGACTGATCCGTGTACAGTGCAAACTAGTAGGGAAGCTAACTCAGCTAGCTTGGCAACAGCGAGCTCTGTTTGGCAGTGGTACAGAAATGCGGGGGAGGGGAGGGGGGTGGTCTCTGCTTAAATAAACAGCCCCTCTCATAGTCAGGAACCTTGTGGTAATATGCCCTATCAACTCTTCTAAACTTTACCAGCACCATGGCAACCTGCGTTATTTGGACTGGAATACTGAATCATGTGGTCCACCTTTGGAAAACCAATAAGTTCACGCTCAAGCGGCTTGTATTTCGGTCAGATCTTTTTCCCAGCTGGGATTTTTCTTAATGTGATTCATTGCTATGCGTGACCTCCCCTCGTTGCATAAAATGTATGTGGATTTCCCACTCATTTGTGTGAGCGACACTGTTTAAAGTCTAAACTTTATAAGCATACTTAAGCGCAGTCTGCTGTTTTTGTAACGGACTGAGGTCATGCTTTCCTGTGTATTTATTCAGTCAGTGGCATGTTTATGCGACTCTGGGCCGTCTTTCTGTAAAGATAGTGATTCCGCTTGGCAGACGGCTGAGATTGGCCCCTTCTTACGGCAACCACCCAGACGCCTCTGTCCATCAGGGGCCCGGGGTACGACATGGACCCCGTCCCGACGGAGAAGGCATCTCTGCTGGGCGGCTCTCCAGGAATGCCCAGCCCCCAGTCCTGGAGATCTACCTACCAGGAGCTTCTCCAATTCTCTTTCACTTATAGACCTTGGCCGAGGGCTTTATAAGCTGAATTAAGGGAGATTCAAGATTCAAAGATTCAAAACTTTATTGTCTATCACATAATGAGAGAAAGTTGTCTTTGGTTAGGGGCTCACAAACAATTTTAAAAACATACACCCATGAACGACTCACAAAAAATTACAAGAAAACATTACAAGAAAACACAAATAATTCCAAAAATAACACAAATGATTCCATAGTTGTGTAGCCAGTATGACAATGTATTTGGCCTTATTTACAATGGATATTGCAGTGAGAACGAAAGAGTTTTTTGTAAGCATTCTTTTTTGCAAGAGATGTTGTCAAGAGTGATCTGAATCAGGCGCTAACATGATTAGGTACAAGATGAAACATCTTGGAAAGTAGATGTCTGAAACCAAATCTGGGCAAGCAATGGGGGAACCAGATGCATCTGCATACTAGAACGGCATTCAACGATTTCGCTGTGATTCTTACTCTCACGTCTTTGTTCCGCACTTCACCAAATGAGGAGTGTGAGTTATTTGTTTACCTCATACGTCATCATACAACATCTATACATCGGCCCGCCACACAGCACCAGGAGACAGCTGCGCATGGCCCGTATCCTTACATCTGCCTCAAATTTTTTCCGTGCAGCAAATGATGATGTATTTGTATGGTATCGGTTTGAGTCAGAGTTAAGGAAGAATGCTCATTAACTGTAGACATTGCAGGGCGCCCCGGTACCTCAACCGGTAGAGCGCACACCACATAAGGTGGAGGTCTCACCACGGCGGTCCAGGCTCACATTCAGCCTGGGCCCCATTTCCTGTTTGTCTCTCTACTGTAACTGTCAAATACAGTGGAAAAATGCCAAAAAATAATATTAAAAAAAAACTGTAGACATTGCAGGTTCTCATACATTCCCAGAAGCGGCCGAGGGCCGTCTAGCTCTCGGCGGATGCAGGTGGTTAATATTTCATGCCCGCGTTGTGAGGACATGAGTGTCAGGGTGGAGGAATCGGAGAGTTCGACCGTGGGCTGTGTACTCCACGCCACACATGAGACAGGACCCCAGCTGTCAAACGTGCATCATACGTTTCATGTTTTGGTTTTTTTTTTTTTTGCAACCGTTCCTCTCACTGCCTTACTCATAAGATACAGAGAGTAAGTATCGTGTTTGTGGGAAGGTGCTCCGTTGTCCTCTAGCCCCGTATTGTGGCTATCGTTGTAAGTTTAATGTAAATGTAATGTAAATTTGTTGGAGGTGCCGTCCTGTACGGTTGGTTATGAGATCACGCAGATTATCCCCCCTTTTAGATGTTAATGTCAATGCCTTGATGCTGTTTGTTACGGGAAATGCAATGCATGGGTCTAAGAACACTGTGTGCTTCTTCCCAGGTTGCCAGTCAATAATGGGGACTCACCGTCATGTCTCAAGACTAGGAAGCCACCGTCTGTGTCTGGCATATTTGGAACGTCTCTGCACTTAGTTCACTTTGTTTCACATGTTGTTCTTTCTAGCATACATAAGAAACCAATGATACCTACTTTCTTTATGCGAGTCATGTGCCTCTAACTGTGGGCTGTCTTCAATTATGACATCACAGGTCATTCTTTGAGCGGCAGTAGTTGCCGACTCAGCTAGCTAACCCCAGCCCAAGGCCTGTGAGGATGATTGACATTGATATCGCGTGGTTACCAGGCTAAGTCTTGAAGTATTTATGCCCGACTCACCCACGATGCTGTGTTGTTGCAGGAAACCGCTGCGGAAGGAGGAGAACGGGACGAGTCGAGGGGAGTACGCCATGAGCTCGCACAGCAAGAAGATGGTGGACACCAACAGCACCGGAGTGTAGGAGTCCCACGGTCAGGAGGCGGAATCAAGGGGGGGGGGCGAATCTCATTTAAAAAAAAACGACATCCCCTTCCCGGAGTACAGTGAAGGGGGTTAGAGAGGCAAGAGGAACTATGAACTTTCACCTGTGAATCAGAGAGGAGGTACAGCGGAAGAGAGTGGGAGAAAGAGAGGGACATGATTGACAAAATATGGAGAAAGACCAAGAGAACTTTTACATGCAGGGCAGGAATTACCTGGCTGCCCTAGATTGCAGGTGTACCCGCCCAGGAGGAGGAGCTTGCACCCCATGTGACTTTGTCAAAGACTGCCCAGACAGGAACAATCCAATTTATCACAAGCGGCTGCATGTACTTTTTTTTACTGTTCGGTTAAACTGATCTCCGGATTTCTCTCTTGTCACTCTGTCTGGCTCTCTCTTTCTCTCTCTCTGTCTGTCTCTGTCTTCCTCTGTCTTTCATTCTTTTTTTCCTTTGGGTTTGTTTGCCTTTGTCCCTAACATTTCTACTGACATGAAGGCAAGCGAAGGAGAGGCGTGCCGAACGTAAGGTTTGAGGAAAGTGATCCGTAAGGTTCGAAAACATATTACAGGGACGTTTTCCTCTTCACGGTAAATCGAAATTGGCAATTGCGTTGCTCTGTTGCAAAGAATGGACAGCTGTTGTCCTCGAGGCAAATTGAAAAGTGAAGCTAGACATAAATGCAAGGTAAAGATGTTTCACACGTGTGCGCTGTTAGAAGGACGAGGGGCGGTCTAAGAAACGGAGTCTGACCTTCGTATTTCTGGTGTATCTTTATCCAGTCTCGAAATGCATCTCTCAAATGTTAAATCAACATTTAGTTATGAACAATTCATGTTTTATTTGAAAGTAGTCGTCCAAGATGATGATGATGATGATTATTATTATTATCGTCTCACAATAGTCTCACCAGGTGATGATACAATGAAATGGCCTTGACCGCAGCTGTGTAATAATTTCTGTATCCATTAAAATAGGGCCAGCAGTGAAGCTAAAGGAAACATCCACCAGCTTCTTTGCCTTCTCATGCTAAGTCATTGTGAGGAGGTTCACTCCTGCAACGGTGTTTCTTAACCATGTGTTATACGTGTGTACATATTATAGCTACAGTCGCCAAAACAGAAATGAAACATTTGGTTCTGTTCCCGTTCAAAGGTTCCAGTTCGTAGATGCACAATTGAAATGGCTATTTCTACCTTTGGTTTAAGCAAATTATTTTAAATTTATATGTCATCAGTGCCAAATAACAAGCGGTATTTAAGCCATTTTTTAAATTGTTTTGCAGCTCGGTAAAACGGGGTGAGGCTGAGGGTTGGGGTGGAGTTGGAGTCATGTCGTTTATGTGTGCCTCATCATGTCTTCGAATGAGGAGTGTATAAATTCTGTATTTTCGATTGGAACATGTATGCCGATCTAGATGTACTTACTTTCGTCCCTTACAAATTGGTTTTGAGAAATTACAGATGAGAATATGGTCAAGTGACTGCACATTGTCCTTGGGCTAAGCAGTCACCCAGTTCAAAGTGTCCTGATTTTTATCCATTTTATCAATCAAAAAGACTTACCATTGTCAACTGTGGAATGAAGCATTAAGTATAGATTTTCACATTGCAACATTCAGCTGTACTGACATAGTGTGCCAAACAAATGATCTTTCACTTGTATTATAATGTACATTTATGGATTATAATTAACAATTATGCATGAATGTAAATATCAATATTAAAGATTTGCCTTCTTGATCGTCAGTCACATGTACAGCGTAAAAAATGTTCATAGAGAAATATAAGAAATCGACATGCCACTACTCAGCAAAGAATAACCTGTCATGTTTCTGGAAGAAGCCATTAATGTATATTTGGATAATTAAATGTCGTTGCACAATGTATGCATTGCATACCAAGTCGGTAAGCATATTCATGGTCGGATTTAATCGCAACATGCTGATTTTTTTAGTTTTAAATAAAACAATACTATTAAAAAAGATATTCACGTTGTTCGTTTGTGTGATTCAGGTTGTCACATACGAGTCATCTTACTATATACAGTAAGAATAATAGCGTTGCACCATCTCAGAAGTTCTAAGTGGTCGTACAAAGCTGTAGGAACTCTTCTTTACCAAGAGGACGATTATTAAGATGGAGAGATGTTTTTCTGTGTTTTTGTTTGTTGTTATTTTGCGTTACAGTGTTTTATTTTGTCGCCGGAGCGGCATGTTGCGGTTTCTCTGAGGTTAGGGTTTTGTAACGGTCGTCAGCTGCGCAGAGAGAATCAGGGCCGAAGGCAGAGGGAGTGTTCTTTCTGCAGTTAAATGTTAATGAGCTGCGAATTATGAAACGTGCTCAACCTGGCACAGTCTGACAGCAAGGTTTTGGTTTGGTCTGTTACATTAAACAGCGGTTTCTCTGAGGCTGACGTCAAGACTTGAACCCCTCTTAACTCCGTACTGCTTACTCTGCGCGCAGAGACCACAGGATAAAACAAAATACAACTTTTTTAAGTAATAATACGCATTCCATTTAGATTCTGTTTCTGTACAACATGCAGCAAATACAACCCTACGCACCGCATGAATTACGTGTGTTTTTGAAAAGTTTCTCATGAAATGCCCTTTATGTTGAACTCATAATGTTTTATAAGAAGCTGAAAATAAATAGCGGATACCAAAAAAGAGTATCTGAACTTCCAGATAACTTCAATTTTCCCACAGTGTCACTGGGAATGCTTTGGCAGGCCCAGTGGCATAATATTTGTCTGGAATCATGTCCCATCGCTGGTTTCTGCACTTACGGGTCACCCAGCTGCGACAGTAAGTATTTTTATGGTAATATGAAATAAACAGAGAGGAAGGGTGCCAGGTTATCTACTGTGGTCTAACCAGAGACCTACATCAAGCCCCTAAAAGGAAACTAAAGAGGGTCAGTTTTAGAAAAGGAGCAGTGCTTAGTATGCGCTAATGGCAACAACTTCAGTCATACATTTACTCAGTTTTTTCACTCTGACATATCATGTTTCTCTCAAAACAAATGTTTGAGTTTATCAGAAAAAAAAAAAAAAACAACTCTTGCTTAAGTGTGTAGTTTAACTTAAGCAGAAAGATTGCATCTCTTGTTAGATTTCATCTGTTGTTTTGTGTCTCTCAAAAAACGAAGGGATGAGCTTGGTCACACACTGACGCACTTGGGGTTACATTGAATCAATACCATTGAGCCTCTTCAGACTACAAGCCCTGAATTTACGTTCTCTGCAGTTAGATTGAATCTGTCCCTCTGTGTGTCCCCAGGTACTGGCATTGCAGTTAGATTGAATGTGTCTCTCTGTGAGTCCCCAGGCACTGGCATTGCAGTTAGATTGAATCTGTCCCTCTGCATGTCCACAGGCACTGGCATTGCAGTTAGATTGAATCTGTCCCTCTGTGTGTCCCCAGGCACTGGCATTGCGATTAGATTGAATCTGTCCCTCTGTGTGTCCCCAGGCACTGGCATTGCAGTTAGATTGAATCTGTCCCTCTGTGTGTCCCCAGGCACTGGCATTGCAGTTAGATTGAATCTGTCCCTCTGTGTGTCCCCAGGCACTGGCATTGCAGTTAGATTGAATCTGTCCCTCTGTGTGTCCCCAGGCACTGGCATTGTGGTTAGATTGAATCTGTCCCTCTGTGTGTCCCCAGGCACTGGCATTGTGGTTAGATTGAATCTGTCCCTCTGTGTGTCCCCAGGCACTGGCATTGCAGTTAGATTGAATCTGTCCCTCTGTGTGTCCCCAGACACTGGCATTGCAGTTAGATTGAATCTGGCCCTCTGCGTGTCCCCAGACACTGGAAGAGAAGCGAAAGCCCCAGCTGTGACACTGCATGCTTCAGCAGGAGAGAGCGCAATAACCTAATCGGGTCCATCTGGGTGAATGCAGATGGACTGAGGCAATCAGCGTTGTGTTTAAAAATAAAAACATGCTGTAAAAATGGCAGCGCGTGGCGCGCTCATTAATCGTCCATTCGACAACAACATCTGCTGTGAATTTTTCACATCGTGGCTGCGAAACTAAGGTCCTGGGTACACCCGAGGACAATGAGCATTGCGTTTAGCAGTGAATAGAGAAATTGTGTAACTGCTACTTTTTCAGAACTCACAGTACTGTAAATGTTTGATTATTGTTCAAATAACACAAACTTATTGTTATTATTTTGTATGAATGAGAGAAATACATCTTTAAATTGCAATATTTACATTAATAGCAAATTCCAGGCCTTATGTGTACTGGATTCTTGCATTGTTCCTGTATGTATGCTGAATTAACAGGAAACGTATATAGAAGTGGCCATTTTTTTTCTTTTGAATAGTGAATAAATTTTATAATCTGTGGTCACATTTAACACTTCTGATATTTTTCAATCTGTGGTGTCTTTCATCTTTTCTTGTGTGTGTGTGTGGGAGAGAGAGAGAGAGAGAGAGTGTGTGTGTGTGAGGGTGGATACGTGCAGGGGTGTAGGTAGGAAATTCTGGGCCCTGTACACAGGCAGGCTCTGTGGGCCCCTCCACTCTTTATAAAAAAACATTTGCCAGATTTTCGTAGGCCCCTTCAGACTTAGTGCCCTTTTTCCCCCTGCTGCTATACCACTGGATTTGTGTGTATGTGTTTGAGAGAGAGAGAAGAGAGAGAGAGTGAGTGTGTGTGTGTGTGTATGATATTCACTTATTGCCATCCTGATTGACAGTGCAGCTGGAGACCCCCAATAGCCCAAATCAATAAAGTGGGCAAATGGGCATCCATACATTCCAAGCAATCTGACAGTCCACATAACAGGACCACAGCAGGTAGGGCCCTCCTCCATGTGGTCATGTGCTCCACACCTCCAAAGCTAGAGGTCCCTCTTCCAAATCCACCGCAAGAGGTCCCGTTTCCAAACCTGAATTCCTGCAGATGACAGGGTGGATGCTCTCCCTGAAAGACTCTCCCTCTTTTTAGCGACCAGCAGCTCTATAGCTCGCTCTGTCGGTTGATTGGTCGGTTGGTCGGTCAGTCGGTCAGTCGGTCCACAAAAATTTCCCCACCCTAGTTTTTGCCCTAGGAGGCTGAAATTTGGCAGGGAGGTCAAGTGTGTGTGTGTGTGTGTGTGAAGGTGTGTGTTTCTGTTAATGCCAATTTGCTAAAGGGGGCGTGGCAATGGGAGTGGCCTGATCGCAGCTATTGTGAAGTCACACTTGTTTATGTGCGTCAGCTCCTTGTAATGTTACCCTGCACAACTTTTGTAGATTTGGCTCAAGTTTTCTTACCCTTCAGCTTTAATCCAGAAATTGAATTATATGACCAGATAAAGCATTATCAAACATCAGAGAGAGTTTTTGAGCAGTCCAGTCATTATTTCTTGAGTTATATTGGCATGAAGTTTGGAAGATATTGCCAGATTTATTTGCCCTTTGGCTATCTGCGTTTTCACAGAAGGTTTTAGATACTAATGTGCATTCAGCTTCTGGGAGTGCAAATCAGGGGTGTCAGTTTAAGAGCTTCTGTAAAACCAGCCCTTCTTCAAGTAATCATCCCCATCATTTACCCATCTCGATACTTCAAATATCTTTGGCAATGATAATTTCATGCTCCAGATTGTCTGCCTGCTTTCTGCTCTCAAATTCCAATGCAAAGAATTCTGGGAAACGTGTACATGGGAAACATGTATGGCTGATTAAATAACTGGAGCGATTACGCCAAGGGAATTGGCTTGAAAGGGGATGAACATGACCAATCAGAGCGATGGACAGGAGGAAGGAACCCTGAGCACCTGTGGGATGCTGATTACGTAAGCTGTTTAATGGACAAACCAAAGGCTTTGAAGGGGAATCCAATCAAACCAAACAGCTGCACTGGCTGGCAGACACTATCAATGTACATGGCGTGTAATATACAGTACGGCCTGTGAACCTTTCTTGTCAGAAAAACAATCCAGATTTTTTCCACACATCATTGTAACGAATCAGGCAGGGACTCAGTTGTGGACAGAGATGAGTAATAAACAGCATTTATTAAGCAGCCGAAAAACAGGTACTCGAAGTCAGGGACAGGCAGGGTCAAACCAGGTAGACACAGTGAAGGTACCAAAACACAGTCCCGAGACAGAGAGGTGAAACGGCAGGCAAAGGTCAGAACCAGAAAAACTAAACAGAACAATCCAAAAAACTCAGTCAAAAACATAACAAGAATCAATAAACAGGCAGGCAGAACAGAGAAAAGTTGGGTTGCCAAACAGGGAAAACACTGAGACAAACTGGCAAGGAACAAGCAAAAGGAGCAGAGTATAAACACACAGGCCTAACGAGCTAACAAGACAAAGGTGAACGGCGGGGCAGGTGAAACAGATAAGCGATTAAACAGACAAGGCAGGGAAAACGAATGCTCAATGAAAACAAAAGCACATGGCACAGAACAAAAACAAAGCAAGCTAAGTCGCCACAGACATGACAATCATACAGTAACATACAATGACGATAGCAGCTTGTACACCAATTTAAGGTTTCTCAAGCTGAGATGAATGGGGTGAATAATAAAAAAAGCGATCCACATCTGGTTATCTCTGCTGAAGTCAGCGAATATACGCTGCATAGTGGTTCCATATTTTTCTTTTTCTTTTACACACAGATATTTCCCTGTGTATGCTCGTGTATTTATGTGTGTCTGTGTCATATATATATAGATAGATGGATGTAAGGTGTTAGATTGTTTACCTATACTGCTGAATCATGGTCGTGTCTGCGTGGGATCGAAGTTGCTGACTACACATTGTGGATTCCCAGGTTAGTTCTGCAGAGGGAGGGGATACCCCCCTCCAAAGGTCAGATTACCGACACGAGGCAGAAAGGCAAGACTGGTGGACTGAAAGGTCAGCAAGTGGCCTGGCCGTAAATGACCCTGGACAGCTCTGCTGACACTTCATACACACACACACACACACATCTGCAAATGTACACAAACGCGCACCCACTCAAACACACACATCTGCAAATGTACACAAACGTCACATACTTCAACATCACACACATAGACACACACACACATACACAGACACACACAAACGCACACACACACATCTGCTAATGTACACACACATCTGCTAATGTACACATACATCACATACTTCAACATCACACACATAGACACACACACACACGTACATACACAGACACACACACACACGCCTGTATATGTGAAAACACATTACGCATATAAACATCATTTGCTCCCTGAGCCTATTCTCATAGCACGGACCTTAGCCCTGAGACATGGCCATATATAACGCAGGATTTACAGACAGATTAAAATCGGCCCACAGATCCCTGACAGCCATTGTGAGGAATGGCCAAGGTAGGGTCGTAACTCTTGAGGTAACGCACGCCCCAAGTCGAAGTCGTCTCTTTGACGTGAGTTCAAGTGCCGAGAACCTACAGTTTTCCCCTTCGAAAGCCTCACGGTATTACTAAGTCCGTCCATCCTTCAAGTTGCCGCTGTAAAGAAACTTCCAAAGAAATCGATGGAACGGAATCATAAAATCCACCATTTTCAGGTTTTGTTCATTCATCTTTTTTTGAATAGCAGAATGCATTTTTTTTCTTAATGTTTCGGTTTTCATTTGTTGCAAGTGAATACATGTGACAGAAATCATCTGCTTCGGTGAATCTCCCTTCCATAACATTGTGATAAACGTTCCATAACTGGCCGGCGAATAAGGAGAGTCCATGCACTTGAAGATAAAATAATCTGCCATGAATAATATTTGATCTATCTATCATATTTATTTCATTGTAATAACATATACATAATGTAACCAGGAATTAGTAAATTGATGAGTTCATATTTTACTTTCTGGCCAGGGGTCAGGGAAGAGAGTAGGGTATGAAATGAAGGCGGGGCCTAGACTAATGAATATCATAATTTGGGCCTGGTGAAGACAAACGTGAAACGTTCATAAAGTTAATATGACCAGTGTGAAAGACATTTCTTTGACCTTATTAAAACCGATGAGAACCAAAACTGAAAAGGAAACCTGGAGAAAAAAATGCAACATTTCTGGATGTCGTGAATTTGTCGAAAGTGTCAACGATGACAACAGAAGCCGAGATTAAATCCTGCACGAATTAGAGAATGTTTCTGAATGTATCACACGCAATACAAGAAATACATCGATCATCCTGTCATCCTGTCATCCTGTCATCGCTGTCACCGCAAAAGCTTCTGAACCAGCCTACTCACCAGCCTAATCTACTCACAGCACGGCGGTTTAGGACAACAGATGTTAGTTACGTTTAACCTGCACTGTTATTTATTGCCGTTTCTCAGCCCGGCTTGTTGTTCTGGAGTATCAGCGACCAGTGTTTTTCCATCCGTGTAAATGCAGAGCTTTTAGTTGAATAATACTTCTTCTTCCCCCCACCATTTACCTTTTTTTCCTTTTAAAGCTGCTATTTGTTTCACGACCATGACAGGGCGCCATAATTTGTGTCTCCCTTCCTTCATCGGTTTTCACGGTGAGGCAACCAGTGGCGGCGGCAACAGGCTGGGGGAAGGGGTGCGGCGGGAGGTGGGGGGGGGGGGGGTGTAGCAGCAGTTTGGGTCCCTCCGCAGCTTCGTCCTTGTTAGGCTCTCGTTGCGGCCCAATCGATGACCTGTCAGGCAGAGCCGGCGTCGCCGTGGTGATGGATCATGAGTGCCCGCTCATTTCTCTCCATATTTCACAGGCCCTCGGACCTTCAGGGTTGACTGCCCTAATGCAGGGATTCATCATCAGACTTCTGCTCTCTTTTTCTACCTCTCTCATCCTCTTTTTTTTCCCCTTTCTCTGTCACTGAAAACCTTTGAGGCATGGATATAGGAAAGGAGAGATGGACACAAAACATAGAGTTTGATAATGTGAAAGGAGAATCTTCCAGAAAAAAATGCTCTATCTACTGCCCTCCAAATTGGCTGTTTCAGGCACATCATTTCTAGATGATTCCTAATGAGATTTTTCGAAGGATATGATTTGATTGAAATGTCATGGTGCTCAGCTGTATCCAGACATCCTATAGGTGGGTCGTCGATTTACAAGACGCTTCTTCAAATAAGTCTCAACACACACCACATCCTCAACAATCGGGGGCAAACTTGCTATTGGTCTGTAACGTCACAGACTTAGTTACTGCCAGTTCATCCAATTTTAAGGTGCATGACACTACAAAAACTATATTAATGTACTTGAGTGTGACATGTGATGGTTAGTCAGGTTTAAAGCTGTACACCTATAGCTGGTTTGCCCAGGGTACTTGTCTGTGAAATGTGGTGGTTGATTTGGATTGTTACGTCTGGGTAAGTGATTAAGTTGCGTAAAACGGGGCCATATGTGGTTCACCCTCAGTGACAGGTACGGTGATGTAGTGCCAGGCCGCCAGCTCGTGGTAACAAAGGACCGGCTTCCTCTGATGTAACGGAGAGAGCCCCTCCCATTGGTCATTATGAAGCTTCCTCTCTAAATATGGAAATCAATATGGCCTGATTGGATACTCCATCAGAGAGACAGAGCCGGCGGGGGGGAGGTGGGTGGGGTTTTGTCCGTTGTGGGTGGGGTGGGGTTGGGTTGGGATTTGAGGGGGGAAGGTTTGGGTCTTTGTGCAGTCTTTGTCCTGTGTCATCATCTCTCTGTGATCCAGTAGAGGGTGGGGGAGGGAGAGCAACAGGGAAACCATGCCCAGCTAAAGACCTTGCATTTTGGCTCGCTTGGGTCCACTGAGAAGGGAATGCTGGAACCAAGCGGTACTGTTTAGCAACTTCAACATCCCAACCAAGACATCCATCGGGTTTCCTGGCTTCTCCTCACCATCTCACACCTCCCTCCCCCTGTTCTGTCCCCGACCAACAAGGCTGACAGCTCCCTCACCCTTCATTTTACTAGGGCATTATGCGTCCTGTTCATAAAATAACAACTTTCCTGACCTTTACTTCACCTGCCCCTGTAAACAAACTTCAGCAGTGAGTGTATTTATTTGCCTGTGGAGTTTATTATTTATTAAGATGCGGATGCAACACCTATTTCGTAGGGAAGTTCAAAGCGCTTTTTGTGAGATGCTTTGTTGTAAGTGTAGCAGTTAATGAATACTCAGGGGAATGGGCTGAGTCACAAGGCATCAACAACTATCACTTCCTCCACTATTCTGTGCCTCCCCCTATTTCATCCTCCTCCTTTATGATTCCTTCCCTCACTTTCTATTGTACCTTTCCTTGTCTATACAGCTCCCTCCCTTCTCTATGCCTTTCCTTTCCACCTCTCTACTTTTCTTTCAGTCTGTTGTACCGTTTCTTCCATTTTTCTGCCTGCTGTCACAGTTATTTCTCTCCCCTGGCTTCCACATGTGAATACTTTTTGGGGCTTACCCTTGCTGGAGCTCGGAGAGGGATGGGGGGGAGTAGGATCTCTAACTGCCAAATAACAAGCTTTAAAGCCACATTCGGTGGAACACTGCGGGAAGAGAGCCATCAAAGTCTTCATAAATTCTACTTTAGGAGCCTCATTAAAGCACCGAAATTACACCCAAGGCCCCAGGAAATAGACCAGAGAAATATATTTGTAGTATTAAAGGAGTATTAAAGCCTACAACTTCACTTGGGAAGTTTCTTCTTGCAGCCGCAGGGCTAGATCCATGGATTTTCCCTGAGGGATCGTGGGCAAAAGCGTACATGAAGTATTATGAGAATTATATGCGCGGCTCCCCCTACAAGATTTCTCATACAGATCAGATTCCGGTGACGCGCAAGGCTTACTGCATGTCTCAAAGCATAACTCCATCCCGCATCACCTAATTTTTGCAAAGATATCTGATCAAAATGCAGTGATTCATTAGACGCTTTTGCTGAAATTAGCAACATAGACGCCAAGGGATAGCAAGATAATTGCATATGTCACCATGGCTTTGAGAAGGAGAGAGCCCCATTGAGAACAAATTGCAACAAATTTGCCCTTGGAATTCTGGGATATTTAGGTTTGTGTAGGTCTGGTGCCGAAGTCAGCTGGCATTGGGATGAGTCTTTGTATGTTTCTCTCATTCCCTGGGTACTCACCTGAGTGACTGACCACTTTAGCATCTCATGTCTTTAGCGAGAAGTCATTAAACTGCAGAACTGAAAGCTGAAGAAAGTCAAGAGCCTGGCAAACTGTCAGTCAGTCCTAACTGCTGTAGGCTCCTAAGAGGTTTATCTATAGTGTTTGAATTTGACAGACGCGCAGAGAAAGTGGAGGGCTTTGTTTGTACGAAGGCTCCACCTGCTGGCTGAACATGGAACAGAAGTGGTTGATGCTGAGAAATTACAGAGGGAAGATTTCGACAACAGTCATGTTGGCTAAAAAAAACACACACACCTGAACCTGTGTTATCAACATGCATCACATTTCTTGTTCTTGTATTATCCCAGCCTAATATAATTGTAACAAAATCAAAAAAACCATACTGACTAGCGTGGGACCACATTTGTAAAGCTTAGTGGTAACAACGCAGCTACGCAAGTACTAAACGCTTGCAGCTGTCGTTCTCTCATTTTCTCTGTGTCTGATTGAGGAACAGCAAACAGACACACTACATAACCTCTTTCTGATGACACCATCACTGGGTGAATTACCTTAAGTGTGAGCATGTGGCTTGTACTGCTTGAAAGGCATACTAAAAAGCTGGCACTTGTTCCTGGTTCTGGTTTATGCCAATATGCTATTCCTGTGTGGTATTTTTAGCAGCTCAAGTCCAATTCCTGTGTAAACTAAAGACTTGTTTTCTTCTTCGTCATCTTGTTGTTCTTCTGGCATTGTCACCGATCACTGCAGCAAGAGTGAGTCTATGCACAGTGCATTTTCTAATCCCCAATCTGAAATTCCCAGACTGTACCACATGTTATAAAATGAGAGGTAACTGATTGACATGTTGGTCATTGATAACTTCCTGTGCCGGCCAATGTAGGAGGGGCTTCCTCTCTTGGAGCCTTCCAATTGGCTGCTTCTTACCATTGAGGCAGTTTTCCTGACCATTCTTTTCCCTACGGTCTGCTTTAAAGGATGTCTTGCACAGGGGTTACAGTAAACTTTATTGTAACGTTGTGTGAGGTGAGCAACATAAATGACCATGGTATGGTTTCATGAATTAAACCTGGCACCATTTAACTTTGATCTAATTAACTAGCAAATCAAACAATTTGAGGAATTTTGCAAGTGTTTCGTTTTATCCTTTTTTTTTTAAAAATGACCAGAAAATTGTCTGTGTAATAAATGCAAAATCCATTTTGTGATAAAGGCTATATTGCTCAGAGATACTGTCTTCCCTGCCGCAGCCCATAGTTTGTCTCTGTCACAGACAGAGAGGGGGAGAGGGAAAAAGAAAAAGAAATGCAGAGAGGAGAAATGGGAGGAAAAGGGCAAGAAAAAGCATATCACTTTGAGAGACATTAAAGCCAGCCCCGGCTCAATAAATCATAACTGGAATTTCTCGGAAACGTTTTGAACCATTTCCACCAGAGAAGCGTACCCAATTTAGAACCATCCGAGCTTGTCATTCGTGTTTATAAAACTTTTACAGCGTTATTATTTTTAGAATGTATATTTAGAACAGGCCCCCGAGCTGAAATGTGCTCTTGTTTTATTCAGGTTTCTAATTTTAGAGTGATTAAAATAACATTGAGTCTTCGTGCTGATTAATCGTAAAGAGAGAGTGAAGTGGTGGTGTTTTCAGACTCCATATAATATTATTTATAGTATTAGATGAAGTCAGGGAGCTTGTCCTTGTCACTTGCCGTAGGCTTGCTCTGAGGGGGTCTCAGGGCCGGGATCTATATAAAGCTGCATTGTGACGGTTTGTGTTGCAAAAAGCACTATAAAAATAAAATCAATCTGAACTGAAGTGAGTATACATATTGTTATTTTGTGTGATTGGGATGCATTGTATGTATTAATGTATGTATGTGTATGTTTGTATGTATGTACATTAACATTACTGTTATTTAGCTGATGCTTTTATCCCAAGCGACTTACAGTTGATTAGACTAACCAAGGGCCAATCCCCCCTAAGAGCAATGTGGGGTTAAGGGCCTTGCTCAAGGGCCCAACAGCAATGATGATTTTGCTGTGGCTGGACTGGGACTTGAACCACCAACCTCAGGGGTCCCAGTCATGTACCTTAGTCACTAGGCTATAGGCTGCCCCATACATATGCGTGCATGTGTGTGATTTTTTGTTTGTATGTATGTATGTATGTATGTGTATGAATTTCTACATAAACCAAGCAGACAGACCAAACAGATGGACAGACCAATCAAGGAGAGGTTCAGTTATTTTAAAAGGAAAACATGTTTTTCCATGTCATACAGCTAAATGGGTGTATATTGGGGATTGTGGGTGATGTAGGCATTAGTGATATACCTTGACAATGAGCTTCTTTTTTATTTTTATATGTAAACATCCTCAGATATAATAAAAAAAAATATGAATAAATGAAAAAAATCACAGCAATCCACAATACATTAGGACTACCAGTGCTCACTCTGGCCACTAGGTGGGAGTGTGGCGATGTGGCTATGTTAGTTTGAGGCCCAGTACTTGCCCTTTGCTTGCTGTCACACATGCACTCACAAGGCATACATAAACACCTGACCATCCTACGCTCACCTGGGAAACAGCTGTCTGTATTCAGCATAATGCTGTCCAGTTAGCCGCTAATAAACTGTTAGCTGTCAATGAATATCCTTGATTTACAACAATCTCGGGTCAGCAGCACTTCGACTTGAAGTGACTATCCAGAATGCCAACTCATACAATTATCCAGTGGGTCTGTTGTAGCAAATGAACAAAACCGTTTTCTGTAAATGTAAAAGTTCTAAGGCTATTACCGTTTAGATAATGACAGATGAAAAATGTTCTTGTTGCTCTCTCGGGTCAAAGGTTGAGGGTGTACTGTCATCAAAATCCCAGGTCAGATATCAGCTCTACCGTTAATTATGAGATGTCCGCATGGTCAGGTCACATGACTTAGTTGTTTAGGTCAGTAACTACAGAGGTCATGGGGAGAAACCGTTTGAGTCAAGGAGAGCCATGGAGCGTTGGAGCATGGTAACGTCAGGGTGTGTATGTTCCAATAATCCCTGATAAAATAATTGTATGTGTTATCACATGTTAATAACATTTTGAAATCTAACAACAAATCACATGATTCTCATGTGCAGAAGTCATGTGATTTTGAGAGGAAGTGTTTTGGTCCCGTTGTTTCGGTTCCACGGCTGCAGCTTTGGTGAGAGGTTCTGGGAAGGCCTGCGGAAAAAATCCCCTCCCATGTGACCCCAGACAGATCTGCCTCAAATGTACTCTCTCTGCCCTCTCCGATGAACGACTGCCTTCCTCAGGCCGTCCACAGCCCCCTCACTTCCTGAGAATTAAATCACACGCTCCGGCCTCTCTCCGATTGGCTGGCTAGCTCGCATAAACTCTTCCTGAAGGCTTCCTCAATGCAGGAGCGTTATAATGTCTGGACAGCTGTCACGTTCACAGCGCTGCTATGAAAAATATCGTCATGACAGGATGTGACACCTCATACATGTGAGGGGAATAATTGTCGCTGTGTTTGTCAACAGTTATAACTATTTAATCTCAATGGTGCCTTGTGACTTTGAAAGAAATTACTTCAGAGAGAAAAATTTTACCGCCCACAAGATACAATTGTCACATGTTCATCACTTGCAAATATATATGTAAGGACAAGAGAATGCAGGATCAGGAAAAACTTTATTGATTCAGAGGGGAACTTTGTCTGAGATGTACGAATAGGTGTGTCGCTTCGTCTTGGGAACCTATGTGCTCTCACGCCTATAGTCACAGACTTAGTAACATGAAAAGTAAACAGACTCCTGCGTCTCAGACCTCTTCAAACATGGATGGCCATGAAAGGTCACAGGAAAAGAAAAAAAAAAAAACAAGGTCAAACAAGAGGCAAGTCAATGAAAGAAAAAACCTCTCAAAACACAGAGACTTTTCCGGAATGCTTCCACAAACAACAAGCGCTGGAAAAACAAAGCCCTGCCACCTACTGTCTCCGGGTGTCCACAGAGCTTTGGCTGAAAGGGTGTGAGAATTGCATTGTGGGAACCTGCGGCGGTCCACTGCAGGAACCAACCTGACCTGCACCGTTCAATCTCCTGGAAGGGTTCGGGTTGCAGATGAGGTCAGGTTCTTGGTTCTCTTATCTTCAATTTCCATGACATTTTCTGGTAGGCAAAATTAGAACTATCAATGTCACCTCTTTTCACTATCGAACTTATTAGCAGTGACTTTGGATGTAATTGTAGGGTATTGCTATTTTTCTATTGCCAAGAAAGCATGTTTTATTTATGATGTATGCCAATATATCAATATTACCCTCATAATAGCTGCAGAAATAAAAAAAAATAATAACATATTATTTTCCCCACGGGCAAATCATGACATCACAGAATACCTCCAAGTCACATAATGTCCATTTACTGCTGACTTACCACACGTAAGTGACCCAAGATCAGGGCATTGTTTCATAAACTTAGCATTTATAGTCATTATAGCTATTTATTGTTTCTGCTTCAGTAACACAAACAGACGCCCGCCCTGTGGCGACTTAGTGAAGGCGGTCTCACGGCCCGAGCTCAGAGGTATAAACTTCTCTTTTTCGGCCTCCGTTCTGCTGCTCTTCCCGGCCAGCCGTTAATATCAGTGTTTATGAACTCAGAACTGCTCTCAGATCGAGTCCACATCCTGTACGTTCTCATAGCCTCAGGCAAGATGTTAAGCCTGTTAAAAACGGAAGGCTGAATCGCAGTCTTCCTTCACACGGAGCTAAATAATGTCATAGATGTTAAATTATTTGGGGGGAGGGGGGGCTATATTGAGTGTAGCTCAAGGATCTTCCAAGACTGAACATTAAAAAACTAAGGGGGCATGTTACATTGAATATTGCATATTCCCTTATAATAGTTACATATTGGCCATAATATGGAGGTGGGTGAAGCGCATGTACATGTTTTGCCGGATAGGCTCCGTAATCTGTCATGAAACAGGACCGAAATCAGCCGCAATACATGTAAATTAGTGAAGGTCATTCACAGTTGACATACTAAAATGGTTACTATGAAGACCGTTGCGTTTTGTAACTGTAGTATTTACTATAAAGATTAACGACATGTGGGTAATGTTATTTTGCGGCGGAATTCACCTTACTGTGCTTCGCGAAAGAGGGCTGTGCATGTCTGTTTAGAGGTGAATGAAACAATGTAAGAGATGGAGATGCAGGAAAATAACACCGGAGAACATTCGAACGGAAGATTTAAATACAACTGTAAGTCAATCTGATTTTTCAAATGAGGACGAAGTCTGTACATTGCCAAAAGAAAGATTTGGAATGGTATCGAAACAGAAAGCGTGAATGACCAAACTCTAACGTAGTCTGAGGTTGAACTGTTCACCTTCTTCTTCATCCAGTTTGCGACATGTATACTTTATCAAAGCGATCTAGGGACCAGGATGTGTCTGACATTCTCAGACCATCATTTCCCTTCCGTTCCTCCGACCTTCCTTTTTAAAAACAAACACATTTGTTCAAACAAATGTGTTGGAGTAAACCGACGGTGTGTGGCTCAAATCGTTGTTTAACTCATTGCGCGTCCAGAGTCACTTTTCCCATCTCTCCTAATGAAAGACCAGCCCTCCCCCAAAAACCACCCCCCCCCCCCCCCCCAACACCCCCCCATCTAAATATGCCCTTGTCTGTCCCTCGAGCTTTGGAAGCCCCTGTCTCTTTGCTCCCTATCGCTAACATATTTTAAACAGGCCTGGTGGAGTTTCCTCCATTCAGCTGAACAGAATTTAATCACACTACAAGATGTGTACATTCCAAAAAACCTGCTATCACTGGAGTGCTATCATATCAGATATCTTGATTTAGTCTTAATTTCCTTCTTGGAACGGACCACCCAAATGCAGCTTGGGAAGCTCACTAAAAACATGTAGGGTTGTCTTGTCGGGACTCTGGTTTGAAAAGGCTTGGCTTGGTTCATGTCCCATTGTGAAGACATATATCTTGGTCTTTTGGTCCAAACATTAATTATTTCAGTATATGAATGTTGCTGTAATGATCTGAATGATTTATTCATCTAGGTCTTCATGAAGTATACAATGTCTTTGTTCATCTCTGTAATTTCTGAGTAACTATCATAACACAAACAATAACACATAACACTGCAATCAGCACACAAACTTAAGGTTTCAACACAGGTTTATTGATGAAGTTGGAAGATTAGTATGACAGGTGTAAAACTGCGGAGACAATGAGAATTCAATGGCATGTTAATCAGCAAAGTCAAACATCACACTCGATTCATTTCATGTTCAAAATAATTTTGAGAAGAAAGTCAAAATTTTGATCAAATCATTTTTTATTAGATAATTTTTTGTTTGAACCATGATTGCATTGGGCTCGCTGTTAAGTAAGTGTTAATTTTCATCATTTGTTTACTCTTAGTAGACATACATTATGACATGACAGGTAATGCTAGAGAGCAGTGGTAGGGGCCACACAATGGAACCAGGTCTTTATTTGGGCGGTAGGCGGGGCCACACAATGGAACCGGGTCTTTATTTGGGTGGTAGGCGGGGCCACCCAATGGAACCAGGTCTTTATTTGGGCAGTAGGCGGGGCCACACAATGGAACTGGGTCTTTATTTGGGTGGTAGGCGGGGCCACCCAATGGGACCAGGTCTTTATTTTGGTGGTGGGCGGGGTCTCTGGCGGTACTCAGGGAGATGGTGCATTATCCAGCCAGCAGGGACTAGCAGAGCAACAGCAAATACAGACATGATGAAGAAGCTTTGCTGCAGAGAAGAAGAGATAAGTTGCCATTAATACTCAGACTAACACTGTGTCACCAATAAGATTTTTTGTAACCCTAAATATTACAGAAGTGCTTCTGTAAATGCCGGTGTGTGGGCTTTCTTTAAAATGACAACAGTCTCGGAGGCCAAAAGACTCCTGTACAAACAGATCATTCCACTTGTCCTACAATATAAGAAAGCCTGATCACCTCTGAAGAAACTGATGAATAGACGAATGTTCTGATGAAAGTATGACTGTTGGCCATGCTTTTCATGACATCACATAATCCTAGAACAACCGTTTCAGTTAATTTCCTGCCAAGCTGAAGCTTCACCTTGAGCTTATATCAAGGCCTAAATCGAGCAGTTGGAGTAGTTCTACGTGTGGTGATCTCCTATTTAAATTTTACATTTTCTTCAAAGCATTTCTCTTATACCTCATGTTCTTTGGATGACAGCAGGAAAATGACCTCAACAATGACAACAATTAAAATCCTTACTTTTAGAGGGCTTCAGACTGTTACAGTACTGTAGCCAACTTGTTGATATTTTTATGAAACAGTAATGGACGTGAGTTGTTTCCTGGTCCCACCCCATGACCCTGAGCAAATAAATCTGTTCATTTTTTTATAATGATAGCATGGTATACATAATGTTATCACATTACATGTTATTGCCTTCAAAATGTTCACTTATACTGTCCTTCATGCAGCTGTTTTGACTCAGTATGCTTTCTGGTGGATTTCATAAAAAGCTCTTCCATTTTCTACTTTCCCTTTTTCTTCATCTCTCCAAATTACTTATTTATTTCACTTTTCCCACAATTTCGCTGCATTTTCACAGTCGCGATCCTGACTTGGTGCCCACTCAAATAAAATGATATTCTAAAAACAATTCAGACAAAGTAAAAACGCCCTGGTAAATTATCGCAACACAATGCATGTTCACTTAGCATGAACCCTTCAACAGAACAAGCAGACTACAGACCCGATGCTACAGAACCGATTGCCCTTCTTCATCAGAGCTGAAACATCAACAGCGTCAAGTTCAGGGCCACTGAAGAACTGTAAAAAATGCATTCAAATTCAAACCGGTTCTTTAGATGCCCAGCCATTCATTCAACACGAACCTGTAGACTTCTCAGTACATGTTGTCCGGCACTGTCCCTGTGCTCTTTTTTAATTAATATCAGGCTGTGGAATGAAATAATTCTATTTGCTCAAAACAAGAATAACACTGAAGATGGAGCAACTTCTAAACTGCAGCAAGTGAATTCTCTTAAGGTATAGTTATGTAACACTTATCCATAATGTCACAGTCCTTCTTTCGTATTCCTGATTTGATTAAATCTGTGTAGTAGAGGGAACTGCGAATATTTAGGATTTCTTCAGAGAAGCACACCTAGTTACATAGACATACATCTGACTCAACCCAGGCTGGTGCTTCAGGCAAGTTATGACTTTGGTAGAACACTGAGTGTCTGTGGAAGAAGTTTTAGAGGAGTTTATTCAGATCAAAAAGCCAAAGATTCAGAAACGATTGTCGTTTTTGGTCAGGGTCCAGGCACGGTACTCACCCCCGCTCCAATCTTGTGCTTGGGCGGCTTGCTGTAGATCTGTGATCTCTTCTGGTGGAGCGGGACCATCCTCAAGTGGGCCAGCGGGTTGGCCTGCATGGCTCGGGACAGGACGGCGAACATCCCCACCGGGTGGTCAGCGAACTCTACTCTGGGCTCCCGTTTAGAGAGAGGCAGAGAGAGAGAGAGAGAGAGAGATGGAGAGGGCGAGCTCTGGAGGAGATCTCCGCTCGTCTCCTGAGAGGACCGAGGCTACCCTGAGACCGCATCCTCACGCCGCCCCTTCTGCCTGGGGAGGAGTCAGGACCGTCCTGTCGTTCAAACTCACCGAGAAAAAAAAAAAAAAAAAAAAAAAAACCAGCAGCTTCCCACCCCATTCCCACCCTCCCCCACTCACCGCGAGGCGAATCAGATTAAAATCAAAACTCTCTCCAGTCCCTGAGTGGGGACAAGGGTGCATTTTGGGGTAGCAGGAAGGTGGTGGTGGTGGTGGGGTGGGGTTAGCACCCTTGGGAAACTTTGATAGATTGATGGCTAGATTAATGTGAGTTTTGTCAGAATGCAGTCATGGCACTGATCTGAAATAAAACAAGTTGAGATAATATTAAGGAACCATTTGATAAACATTAGACCTTACCCAATAGACCCATCTTAGTCCTGTACTATTTATATTAAGTGTGGATAGATTAGTCTTAATGTATAAATAGAGAGCATTGAGTATAACACCAGTTTAGCCCATGAAAAGTCTTCAAGAATACATTAATCAGTCTAAGAGCTGCCATATTAAGCCATAAGTCTTCAACACTATGATTAATCTAAATGCTCTTGTCTTGTGCGCTGTTTTCTTCTACACAGGATACCACCTGCTTCTCGGGCCTACGTCCGTTTGATTCGTGAAATATCCCCGTGTCGCTGTGCACGATGCAAGCGATTTGATTTCAGCGCAAGATTAAAAGAGGGGAAACCAGCAATAAGGCGTGCGACCAGCTGTGCTTTTCGTCAGCTGTCAGAAACAAGTGGGGAGCCGCAGGTAGAGCTGGAGCAGATGTCCCGCCGAGTGAAATATTTCAAAGGGCGCACGCAGGCCTGGTTCCGGTAAATGGCGTTATCTGGAGCGAATCTCTCGCCGCACAGCAGCTGCTCTTGGGGACAGCCCACCAGATTGGGTGATGCGCAGGTGTCGCTGCACGTTTCATGTGTGTTTTTCGACCAAACGCACCAGCTTCTCTTTCATGCTGGGAGCACATTGCCACATACTGTCCAATTAGAAGAAAAAATCAATCAGTACAAATAAAACAAAATCAATCACAACAATTACAAAACTGGAGTAGGTGTGCGATCCAAGCAACATTTACCAGATCGTTTTTCAGTGAGTACTAAAGAAACCTATTTCTGTGGCAAAATATATCTCATCAAGAGTCATCAACACAGCTTTGGTTAATGTTCAGTGAATCCACTGGGCTCCGTATGGAGAATGGGCCTATGTCCTGACAGAAGGCCATAATCAAAGACCATCATCGTGAAATTCCTCTCAGAACTCTAATTTACAATACTGAACCGATTTAATGGGCACAGTAAATGCTGAGTAATGATTTGTAAGAAACTGAATTCAATCGGCTATTTTATATTACTGGCTGATTTTTTGACAGAGGCATGAAGAATTACCCTGGCCGACACTGACATCATCAGTTCATTCATCTCAACAGGGTGGAGAAATGGCCAGACAATGGTCAGCGTCTCTTCCGCAGACAACTGGAGACGCGCCTTTGACCCGCCAGCGTCATCCGATGCGGCGTCTGTGCTGGGTCGCCATGGAAACAGTAACTCACAGCAACGGCGAGGGACTGTATCACTACCATACAGGTAGTGAACAATACATGGGGGAAAAAAAGGAAACACCTAACTGGTTACCTCTCAAAACAGGTACGCAGTAAAGAGTCACCATTCCTTGTGTATTTATTATCACAATACAACACCACATACTATACTTGATCTAAATGCTATCTTACCATTTTATAACCTGGACATATTTTTGGTTATACATACCATGTTAATTAATATCATTTGGAGGGCATTATAGTTAATGCTCATATCTTTGGACTGTAGACCGTTAATGTAAAAATGACAGTGCCCCAACAGTGAAGCGTTGCTGTGGTTCTGTAACTAAGTGGGGCATATCAACCTTTAATGGACTGGCTACACTCATACTCTAACAAGGCACTATCAGTGTTTATGATGTTGAGAGGTCATGTGACACCTTTGTCCAATCACTTTTCTTATCAGAGGTGTCTTTCAAGAGGACAGTGCCCCCACCCACAGAGCATAAATTGTCACACACTGGCTTGAGGGGCAGTTCACTGACATCATCGTGTCATGTCATCCTCTGTCACTCACTTCCTCAGTCACCAGATTGAACCCAATCAATCATTCATAGAACATTCTAGAAAGACACTTGAGACTGTGCTTTTGACTTGCGACAACTAAGCATGAATCGATGACTCAAGTAATTATTCATACAAGTAGAGTGTGGTAAATGCGCTAGCTCAATGCCCTGCTATTTCATTTTATATTGATGATACCATTTTTTCAACATTTTTGTTCACAATACTGCTTTGTGCTTCAGGGTGAAAAGACATAGGCTGCTCAATAGAAAATTGAACAAGAAAATTATGGTGCAGAGAATGTTGGATGAATATCCATATACTGTACAGCCCCTACACATCATTGAACCATGGAGGATTGAGTGTAGAATATATTTCCAACTCCTTCAGTTCTCAAACAATTACCGATAAAATGGCTCAACATGTCACCAGGTACAGTCCATTTTGTACGTAGGATATACCAGCATTCCACTACGGACTAAAACTGTTCTGAAGACAAATCATGGCCTGATACCAACATTAGTTAATCAATACTCATATACTGTTCAGCATTTCTTTATTTAGTCTTTTTATTTAATCCCATGTATATAGAGAGTATATGCTAATCATTTGTCCTAATTAATTTGTTACGAAGTAAAGATTATAAAATTGTTTTGTAAGAGAGAGCTGTAAAAAATTTTTAAATTGTATGAAAACTAAAAAAAAAATATTGCCATGACAATGATTATGCTTATAGAGGAGATAATGACAATTATATTTTCATGATGATGAAAATATTGCTTAACAGGTTGATTCCAGTTCAAGTTATGTTACCAAACTGGGAAGCATTACCAGCTGTACACTTTGACCTCTGTTCAGACACAAGAGGGCGCTAGACAATATGCCTTCCCATTTTCCAGGAGCATGCACCTTGATTAATACTCTTTACTTTCAGTTGTACGGCTTGGATGTATGCTATTTTTTAACATTGCCGTGTTTCTTATCATTTAGTAGGCCTGTAAGTTATTGTAAGACATAATGTATCATAAATTCAGATAGTTTGCTCAGTACTGAACCAATCACACCCAATGTTCTGCCCCTTCCCTGTTTTTCACAGGTTCACATTTCATCAATTTTTCCTTCACATTTGGAATAACTATGCTATCACAGTGTGTGTGTGTGTGTGTGTTCTCATTGCGGGCCCTGAACGTCCATTTGCAGAACATTAATCATGTCCCTCTTCGAGATGCTGACTTTAAAAAAAGGAAGCAAAACTTTTCTGGAAAATTATAATTCTGAAAAAAGTTCTGAGATGGATGTGTGTGTGTGTGTGTGCTCCTGAAGCAGCTAATTAAATCTGTAATGAAAACTTTTGCACTTGCAGTAGTTTGCAATATTTCACAATGACCGAGCTACGAAATAGCTTGTAAATACTCTAATAAAGGCTGAAAAAGATTAAATGTGTTCAGCGTGCCCTGCATCTGTAACTGGTTGGAGGCCCAACAATGGATAATGAAAAAGTGATAAGGGCCACTTAGCTGATAATGAAGCTTATTCTATGCCTTTAGTTGACTCATTCCAACCAAATTTCAAATGTGCTACTTTTGTTTCCAGATACAAGCATATTGAACATAGTTTTTCTTTCATGATGTGCAATGTTTGTGAGCTTGTGTTGTGGAATATTCCACTCTGACTGGCCATAGACCAGCAGCGGCCATCTAATGCATGACTGGTGGAATGCTGGTGGGTGAGTCGAGCTTAATAAACGTTGATATAGAAGCTGAGATTTTAGATATCTTATGCGTCATAGCTACTAAGCAGGTTTCTGAGGGTAAAAACATGGCATTGCATTACTGACCCCTTGACTCTAAAAAAAAAAATAGAATACCGTTTGAGAATTTGCGAGCTACTCTCCTTTAGGGGGAGCCCGAAACCTAGATTGGCGGTTCTCAGATTGAAAGAAACAACCTCTATTTTTTTTTCCGCTCTGTGGCTTTTATGATAGCGACTAACCGTCCAGTAAACCGCGCCCGGATAGGCCACAACAACCACCAACCAGGCGTCGCGACAGAGTCAGTGTAGCAAAGCTAAGGAGAAGGACCGCCTTATTGAGTTTCTCTTTTGAAGAAAAAAAAAATTGACTGAATTGGAAAAAGTCACATTAAAGTGGATTTAAAGGATGCCTCCTTCTCCTGTGCTCAATGATGAACTGTCGGAGACGTTCGTGAAAGTTGGAGGCGAGATTTAGCGGATTTCTGGGGCTTTTTGAGGCGATCCAAAATTGTCTGATAGCGGAGAGCCAGCGAGATTTTGGGAGCTGCTTCTGCGAGATCCGACGGAGTCTTTTTACAGAGAAGGAACAACAAATCCTGAAGTCATCAAACTCAAGGTAGCTAGCTAGCTAACTGGTCAGCCAGAAAATAATATTTTGGGATCGTGTGCGCCGTATGATTAAACTAATAGTTAGAAACACAAATCGATGCTGGAGCTTGTTGCTACTGCCAGCTGGCTTGCGTAGTGGATAATGTAAACTTTAACTTGTGCATGATGTTGAGTCTTGAAGGAAAAACAAATCAAAACGGGTGTAGAATCCGACATACTGTACTAGAATAGATAAAATAGATCATAAGGTCATTGAACATAACGTTAGGTAGCAAATGTAGACAATAATCTTTGCAAAGCCACTGTGTCTAGCTAGGGGAGCAGTGATGTTCGTCGCACATTTCCAAATAGCAATGTTATATACCGCATAACGTTTTAGCAATGGTTTATATTAACATACTGCTTTTTCTAAGGCATTGAACTCATTATTTTTTTCTAAGTCTAGTTTCCAAAATGGCTAACTTGTGCAGTGAAAGATAACTAATGTTAACTTGCCAGATAGCCTATTTGACAGTTTTCATACGGGCTTAGCACTAGCTAAACATACTGTTGATCATCAGCTAGGGAGTTTTCACTGAACTAGATAACCGTTAGCTAACTCTTCAGGCTAGCCGCTATAGTTCTGTAGATATGTCTTTAGCTAAGTTATACCAGTTGTCTGACACTTTTGCAAACGCTTTACGTTGTTTAATAATCCAAGTAAAAAAAATCGTATTTTAGCTAGCCTCATAGCTTATATGGTACTTACTTAATGTGACCTAGCTAGTTGGCTAAATGCGGTAAAACGAGCCAACTTTACACTTCGTTCGCTCAGCTTTTGGATTGTGGAAAAAAGTGAACTAGATCCATCCAACAGTCTAGAGTGAGCGGAGTAGCGATTTTTGTCATGATCAAGCAGTTAGCCTGCGAGCTGCGGTGCGAGAGGACTTGTGGTATTTTCTGTGCTAGTGTAGCTAGCGCTAGCTATCTTTGTCGAAGTCCTATCCCTTTGGCCAGATGTCGATTTTCTTTTGTTTATGCTGCTCTGCTCTTGTGCATCCGTGCTCGGCATCTCAGGCAACCGGTGGGATGATTGCCCCCCTCCCCGTAGTCGTAAATATATTCACATCAGCGCAATCCTAATCTGTGCCTTAGACTTATTTAAAGGTAATGTCGCACATTTCTTGGCAGCGTATGTGGTTATCCGAGTCAGATCAGACAGGGCTTTGCCACATTTAAACTGCTTGCTAGGATGTATCGGTATAAGCAGCGCTCACTAGTCAGTCTGTTAAGTGGATACCTGCAAATGTGTTTGAATAGAAACACATAATAATAATCGTAACAGTAGTAGTTATGATAATGAGTGCACAGAAACTTAATGTAGTCGTGCACACACGTAAACTCATGATAGCTACTGGACGCCTAATCGGATGAGTCGTAGCAAAGCTCTCCACTTGAAGAAAGAGCAGGAGTGTTGGACCTTTGACTCGAACTCAGAACCGTTGGATCCCGAAACGTAATTATTAGACTATAAGATGTGCTATGCCTAGTTCATTTGTCAAATATAATTCCCTATATGTCCATATATATTTATTTATCAGGCTGATTCAAGTAATTCGAGATTTATTTTTGTGTTTATATAAATTTCCCGACGTTGAGGAAATGTTCATTTTATCGGTTTATTTTTATAGGCCATCAATTTATTGAAAACCACGTAGCCTATTGTAGCACTGGGTATTGCAAAGTAGGTGAAAGAAGTCAAAGTTCTGTTGCTATTTTGAAATAATTTCCCCCTTCATCTGTGTAATGATGCCTGGATGATGCCACCAACGAGCTGGAAAAAAATAATCAACCATCTGTCCCCTAGCTACATAAAGCGTGCAGGCGCTGTACATCTCTCATCTCTCCCTCCGTCGGTTAGGATCCACTATACCCACCTCTTTCGTCAGAGGTATTGTGCAGCGGTGTCTGAACCGCCCGAGGTGGGTACCACCACCGGGACACATGAATTTCAGCTAAGGCTGCAGTTTATCCGCCTCTTCATTTGTCAGCTTGTCTTGTTGATTCTGTCCGCCTGTCTCCTCAATGTTCTCGGAGCTTATCCCCTGCAGTGTACACGTTTGCAGTTAAAATAAATAATGTAACATCGTAATTGCTGCCGCTATGATGGTGGTCTTATGTAACTGACTGACATTAAAGCCCCGATATATTAGACGAATTCCACTCCCAAGTGGGTTGGCAAGGGGGTTGCTGGTGACCTCCTCTAACCCCTGTGATTGTTAAAAAGAATTGCAAGAGTGTGGGAAAGGCAGGGAATTTTTAACGTGCCTATGTGGTGGCAGGTCCTTCTCTTAAAAGACATACTGTCTATTGGTTTGTCACTGAAGCCAATGAGCTACAGAGCTCACAGCATCGGTAATAATGTCATAGTTCTCCACACTGTGAATGTTAAAGAATTACAGCCCGACTGTGTTGGAGCACTTTTAATCAGGTGAGTTGCAGGCCACAGAAAGCAGACACCAGACATCTTATGGTTGTGTGTACATGCATAATAATATTGTAACAGTAAAATATATTAGATAATAAGTGTCACACTTTCCTATGGTTAATTGTTACTGTTGTTTTCTCTGCAGATAAATAGGACAGGACACAAGCAAATGTATGTAAGAGAACGGCATCAAACATATAATTTGCTTGTATGTGTAAACATTTGACGTTTTCCCCGATATTTTTTTTGTGGGTTTTGTTTTTAACTGGACCAACATGGATGCTGGATTCCTAAGATTCTGTCATAGTTTTAACATTGTCATTCGTTTTAATGTGGCACAATTTTCGCAACCTCTGTAAAGATACAATAT
>JAFBMS010001066.1:0-48946 GCA_019788955.1 Albula glossodonta | reverse complement strand
CATTTAGATACTGGTCTGTATTACACACTATATCACATAGACACTTGTCTGTATTACACACTATACCATTTAGATACTGGTCTGTATTACACACATTACCATTTAGATACTGGTCTGTGTTACACACTATTCCATTTAGATACTGGTCTGTATTACACACTATATCATTTAGATACTTGTCTGTATTACACACTATACCATTTAGATACTGGTCTGTATTACACACTATACCATTTAGATACTGGTCTGTATTACACACAATACCATTTAGATACTGGTCTGTATTACACACTATACCATTTAGATACTGGTCTGTATTACACACTATTGCATTTAGATACTGGTCTGTATTACACACTATAACATTTAGACACTGGTCTGTATTACACACTATACCATTTAGATACTGGTCTGTATTACACACTATACCATTTAGATACTGGTCTGTATTACACACTATACCATTTAGATACTGGTCTGTATTACACACTATACCATTTAGATACTGGTCTGTATTACACACTATATCATTTAGATACTGGTCTGTATTACACACTATACCATTTAGATACTGGTCTGTATTACACACTATACCATTTAGATACTGGTCTGTATTACACACTATTGCATTTAGATACTGGTCTGTATTACACACTATTGCATTTAGATACTGGTCTGTATTACACACTATATCACATAGACACTGGGCTGTATTACACACTATACCATTTAGATACTGGTCTGTATTACACACTATACCATTTAGATACTGGTCTGTATTACACACTATACCATTTAGATACTGGTCTGTATTACACACTATACCATTTAGATACTGGTCTGTATTACACACTATACCATTTAGATACTGGTCTGTATTACACACTATTGCATTTAGATACTGGTCTGTATTACACACTATACCATTTAGATACTGGTCTGTATTACACACTATTGCATTTAGATACTGGTCTGTATTACACACTATATCACATAGACACTGGTCTGTATTACACACTATACCATTTAGATACTGGTCTGTATTACACACTATTGCATTTAGATACTGGTCTGTATTACACACTATATCATTTAGATACTGGTCTGTATTACACACTATACCATTTAGATACTGGTCTGTATTACACACTATACCATTTAGATACTGGTCTGTATTACACACAATACCATTTAGATACTGGTCTGTATTACACACTATACCATTTAGACCCTGGTCTGTATTGCACACTATTGCATTTAGATACTGGTCTGTATTACACACTATACCATTTAGATACTGGTCTGTATTACACACTATACCATTTAGACACTGGTCTGTATTACACACTATACCATTTAGACACTGGTCTGTATTACACACTATTGCATTTAGATACTGGTCTGTATTACACACTATACCATTTAGATACTGGTCTGTATTACACACTATACCATTTAGATACTGGTCTGTATTACACACTATACCATTTAGATACTGGTCTGTATTACACACTATTGCATTTAGATACTGGTCTGTATTACACACTATACCATTTAGATACTGGTCTGTATTACACACTATAGCATTTAGATACTGGTCTGTATTACACACTATACCATTTAGATACTGGTCTGTATTACACACTATTGCATTTAGATACTGGTCTGTATTACACACTATTGCATTTAGATACTGGTCTGTATTACACACTATACCATTTAGATACTGGTCTGTATTACACACTATTGCATTTAGATACTGGTCTCTATTACACACTATACCATTTAGATACTGGTCTGTATTACACACTATTGCATTTAGATACTGGTCTGTATTACACACTATATCACATAGACACTGGTCTGTATTACACACTATACCATTTAGTTACTGGTCTGTATTACACACTATATGACATAGACACTTGTCTGTATTACACACTATACCATTTAGATACTGGTCTGTATTACACACTATACCATTTAGATACTTGTCTGTATTACACACTATATCACATAGACACTGGTCTGTATTACACACTATACCATTTAGATACTGGTCTGTATTACACACTATTGCATTTAGATACTGGTCTGTATTACACACTATATCACATAGACACTGGTCTGTATTACACACTATTGCATTTAGATACTGGTCTGTATTACACACTATATCATTTAGATACTGGTCTGTATTACACACTATACCATTTAGATACTGGTCTGTATTACACACTATATCACATAGATACTGGTCTGTATTACACACTATACCATTTAGATACTGGTCTGTATTACACACTATTGCATTTAGATACTGGTCTGTATTACACACTATATCATTTAGATACTGGTCTGTATTACACACTATACCATTTAGATACTGGTCTGTATTACACACTATACCATTTAGATACTGGTCTGTATTACACACTATTGCATTTAGATACTGGTCTGTATTACACACTATTGCATTTAGATACTGGTCTGTATTACACACTATACCATTTAGATACTGGTCTGTATTACACACTATTGCATTTAGATACTGGTCTGTATTACACACTATACCATTTAGATACTGGTCTGTATTACACACTATACCATTTAGATACTGGTCTGTATTACACACTATACCATTTAGATACTGGTCTGTATTACACACTATTGCATTTAGATACTGGTCTGTATTACACACTATTGCATTTAGATACTGGTCTGTATTACACACAATACCACTTAGATACTGGTCTGTATTACACACTATACCATTTAGATACTGGTCTGTATTACACACTATTGCATTTAGATACTGGTCTGTATTACACACTATATCATTTAGATACTGGTCTGTATTACACACTATACCATTTAGATACTGGTCTGTGTTACACACTATACCATTTAGATACTGGTCTGTATTACACACTATTGCATTTAGATACTGGTCTGTATTACACACTATTGCATTTAGATACTGGTCTGTATTACACACTATACCATTTAGATACTGGTCTGTATTACACACTATTGCATTTAGATACTGGTCTGTATTACACACTATATCATTTAGATACTGGTCTGTATTACACACTATACCATTTAGATACTGGTCTGTATTACACACTATACCATTTAGATACTGGTCTGTATTACACACTATTGCATTTAGATACTGGTCTGTATTAAACACTATTGCATTTAGATACTGGTCTGTATTACACGCTATACCATTTAGATACTGGTCTGTATTAAACACTATTGCATTTAGATACTGGTCTGTATTACACACTATTGCATTTAGATACTGGTCAATATTACAGAAAACGAACACTCTCTGTTGTATTATCATGGCCTCAATGAACAACACACACATTGACAACTTCCTGATAATGTTTTTAAAGCTATTAAGTGTAACTATGTATCATATACTTTTTAATCGCTACTGCCTCAATTGAGTTTCAGCCCATACAGATTCATTCCTTTTTTAACACGTAAACAAAGCTGTTGTTTTCAGTGTGTCTTACCTGCTAGGAGAGCCATTTCTGAGGTACAGGCGATTGAAGGTGTTTCGCTGGATGTGTTTAAAGCTCATCTTCTCTCCTATTTATACTCATATATGGGACTCATGTGGTCACCACAGAGGAAAGAATTAATAAAAGTACATAGATATCTATCATCAATTCGAGAGTCAGGTTGACCGCACCTCCTGGCTTTGGGTGGTTATGGAAACACACAGAGGAAACACACGTAAACACACACATTCATCCATGGATCTAACATGATGCAATGAATCTATCTCATTGGTTGATCTATAGATTTAAAGTGCCACCTTACTATGTTGGGATGAGTTGAAGCCCCAGCTGACTTCATCAACGTCAATGGGTGAAGAATCCACACATTATTTCCAGTGGCTGTACTTGCTGATTCAGAAGAAACCACCAACACCAGCGTAGAAACCCTGGGCCTCATTTGTAAAAATATAGTTTGATTTTATCTTGAGATAATTTCTCAGAAGCAAGAATTATAAAAATAAACATGCACTTATTTAAAATGTTGTATGTCCATCCAATGCATCTTTCATGAATAACTTACAGAGGCAGACCTGCAGCTCTGGAGCTCTGACCTGCTGTCTTACCTGCATTTCATTCTCGTCTCTTACTTTTACTCTTAGTATCAAATATTTGCTGTAAGGCGTGTGTAACTGAAGAGTATTGATACATATCCATACACACGCACACACACCCACACATACACGCACTCATAATGTATGTATCTAAAAAATCTAAATAAATAAATTAAATATGCAACCATCATTTTCAACATGTGGGTTTCACTTGCAAATGTCTGTGCTGTCAGCTTAACTTGTCAGATCAGATTTATTATAATTGAGATGACTAAAAAGAGATGATTAAATTATGATTATTAAATCAATGCTTAGAGTGTGACAGGAGACAGGCCGCTCCTGTCAGGTCCTTCACTACACTGGAACTGCTTGGATTTGATCAATACTCAGACATTTCCATCCCTGGTATCCCTCACCCACATACTGTCTATTCAAGCAACCAGGCAGTAAATCTGTATGCCCATCAGGTACCCATAATACAGACCTATGCCATCTGACTCCAGCTCTGCCTCTGAGATACACTCTGGTGATGTCACTGAGAGCTTGGCTTCCATGGTCAGCAGATTCCTGGGAATCCCACTGATCCCAGTCCCCAGCCTCCTCTGCCTCACCTGGCACAGCGATATAAACCATAATGAGGTCACCACAGCTATTCTTTTTACCATATTATATTTACAAGCATTAACGTTCATTTTATTCAAAATTCACCTGATTATTACTGTCACTTTTAAACAACCTCACAGATGGATGTACACTGGCCCGTTACAACATGTTTATGCTCTTGAGTGATTGGGAGAGCAGCAGCCTCATGACAGCAGTGCTGCAGGGCTCTTGCTTTACAGTGCTGCAGGGCTCTTATTTTACAGTGCTGCAGGGCTCTTATTTTACAGTGCAGCAGGGCTCTTGTTTTACAGTGCTGCAGGGCTCTTGTTTTACAGTGCAGCAGGGCTCTTGTTTTACAGTGCAGCAGGGCTCTTGTTTTACAGTGCTGCAGGGCTCTTGTTTTACCGTGCTGCAGAGCTCTTGTTTTACAGTGCAGCAGGGCTCTTGTTTTACAGTGCAGAGCTCTTGTTTTACAGTGCTGCAGGGCTCTTGTTTTACAGTGCAGCAGGGCTCTTGTTTTACAGTGCAGCAGGGCTCTTGTTTTACAGTGCCGCAGGGCTCTTGTTTTACAGTGCTGCAGGGCTCTTGTTTTACCATGCTGCAGAGCTCTTGTTTTACAGTGCAGCAGGGCTCTTGTTTTACAGTGCAGCAGGGCTCTTGTTTTACAGTGCAGCAGGGCTCTTGTTTTACAGTGCAGCAGGGCTCTTGTTTTACCATGCTGCAGAGCTCTTGTTTTACAGTGCAGCAGGGCTCTTGTTTTACAGTGCAGCAGGGCTCTTGTTTTACAGTGCAGCAGGGCTCTTGTTTTACAGTGCAGACCATGCAGCAGTTGTTGCTTCACCTCTCACTACCCTGTCTGTAGGAACAGGAAGTAAGTTCAGAGTTCAGGGTTAGTTGGGACGAGCTGCAGTTCAAGCAGATGTGGGGAGGAATTCTGCTGTCCTTACTTTCACAGGAAGTTGATTCCACCATGGGGGGGGGGGGGGTCAGTCAGGTGAAGGTCATGCATAGAGCCAGGCACTTTCCCCATCAAGTTCAAGGCATTAAAATTACATCTTCCATGTGGATCTTCACCAATGTACAGCTCAGCAATGCAATCTGATGGCACAAACCTCCTGTGAGTGGGACCTGTGTGGGAAATTGTGGAGCACAGAGCATGAGGAAAAGTTTTAGTTCCTTCAGCCCTTAAAGCACTGGGGGCTTTCCTTCCTCATGAATAGGCCAGCTGCACACAGTGCACACCTTGTTTGACAGTATTCGAACACAGGCTCTCCTTACTCCATGAAGCTGAGACAGGCCCTCCTTACTCCATGAAGCTGAGACAGGCTCTCCTTACTCCATGAAGCTGAGACAGGCTCTCCTTACTCCATGAAGCTGAGACAGGCTCTCCTTACTCCATGAAGCTGAGACAGGCTCTCCTTACTCCATGAAGCTGAGACAGGCTCTCCTTACTCCATGAAGCTGAGACAGGCTCTCCTTACTCCATGAAGCTGAGACAGGCTCTCCTTACTCCATGAAGCTGAGACAGGCCCTCTTTACTCCATGAAGCTGAGACAGGCTCTCCTTACTCCATGAAGCTGAGACAGGCTCTCCTTACTCCATGAAGCTGAGGCAGGCTCTCCTTACTCCATGAAGCTGAGAAAGGCCCTCTTTACTCCATGAAGCTGAGACAGGCTCTCCTTACTCCATGAAGCTGAGACAGGCCCTCTTTACTCCATGAAGCTGAGACAGGCTCTCCTTACTCCATGAAGCTGAGACAGGCCCTCCTTACTCCATGAAGCTGAGGCAGGCTCTCCTTACTCCATGAAGCTGAGACAGGCTCTCCTTACTCCATGAAGCTGAGACAGGCTCTCCTTACTCCATGAAGCTGAGACAGGCCCTCCTTACTCCATGAAGCTGAGACAGGCTCTCCTTACTCCATGAAGCTGAGACAGGCCCTCTTTACTCCATGAAGCTGAGACAGGCTCTCCTTACTCCATGAAGCTGAGACAGGCCCTCCTTACTCCATGAAGCTGAGACAGGCCCTCTTTACTCCATGAAGCTGAGACAGGCCCTCTTTACTCCATGAAGCTGAGACAGGCCCTCTTTACTCCATGAAGCTGAGACAGGCTCTCCTTACTCCATGAAGCTGAGACAGGCTCTCCTTACTCCATGAAGCTGAGACAGGCTCTCCTTACTCCATGAAGCTGAGACAGGCCCTCTTTACTCCATGAAGCTGAGACAGGCCCTCTTTACTCCATGAAGCTGAGGCAGGCCCTCTTTACTCCATGAAGCTGAGACAGGCTCTCCTTACTCCATGAAGCTGAGACAGGCTCTCCTTACTCCATGAAGCTGAGACAGGCTCTCCTTACTCCATGAAGCTGAGGCAGGCCCTCTTTACTCCATGAAGCTGAGACAGGCTCTCCTTACTCCATGAAGCTGAGACAGGCTCTCCTTACTCCATGAAGCTGAGACAGGCTCTCCTTACTCCATGAAGCTGAGGCAGGCCCTCTTTACTCCATGAAGCTGAGACAGGCCCTCTTTACTCCATGAAGCTGAGACAGGCCCTCTTTACTCCATGAAGCTGAGGCAGAACCTCTTTACTCCATGAAGCTGAGGCAGAACCTCCCTATCCCTTTAAAATGGGGGGGGGGGGGCTATGTATAAAAATGGTTGTAATTCCTACACAGTTCATTCTATATTTTTGACAAAAACCTTAAATTAAAGCTGACAGTCTACACTTCTCACATCTCCATTGTTTCATTTCATATTACATTACATTAAGGGCATTTATTAGACGCTCTTATCCAGAGCGACTTACAAGGCAAAGTGCATAAGAATGGGACAAAAAGTGCAAAGATAACCCTAGAGAGGGGTGAAGTCCCAAGTGCCAAAGGTGACCGAATAGATCAGGACTCCTCTATAGACTATCTGAGGAGAAAATAAACAAAAACAACCTAGATTAAAAACAAATCACAGTTAAAAACAAGTGCAGATAAGTGCAGAAACATTACAAAGAGCAAGGGAGGGGAGGGGAGAGGTGCAGCCTGAAGAGGTGAGTCTTCAGTCTACGCTTGAAGGTGGCCAGTGGCTCTGCTGTTCTGACCTCCACAGGAAGGTCATTCCACCACCGAGGGGCCAAGACAGACAGCAGACATGACCTGGAAGTGCAGGGGCAGAGAAGGGGTGGCATCAGGCGACCAGAGGGGGCAGAGTGGAGGGATCTGGCCAAAATGATGACAGTTGTATCACTGCCCAAATACTTATGGACCTGACTGCAAATAGTTCCTCTAGTTTGGATGGTGTATTCCCTATTTTCCCCCATTCCTCATGTTTCTGAAGATTGCGCCTTAACTGTAAAAATATATAAAAGTCTTGTGCAGGTGTTTGTCCCTTACTGTTCTATACAGATGAACCCTTTCATTTCCCCCTTTGTTAAATAATGCTAGATGGTTCAAAGCCTGGATTTGTTGCCAGTTTAGTAGCTCTACATGTACAGGCTGAAAGATTCAGTTTCTTCCATATTCCATGCCATATTTTCACTGTGCCTTTGACCTAGAGGGAAATGTTTAGCAATTACAGTTTTGTGAATTTCGGGTGAACATAATGGAGAGAGGCTGTCATATTGTCATACATTACAAAAAGATTTTAATGGTTTTTATTTACTAAACATCACACCATCTATGTTAACACTTGATAATAATCATATTTGCTGTGTTGCTAGTTCACAAGCACTATTACGTGTATTAGGAATGATTTAATCAGAAAAAGGAAACCAGAGAGCACACAGAAGCGCAGGAATTCACACCCACAATCCGAGCACCTTAAATACAGCCCAGAAAACCTGAAAACTATTCGGACGTGAAGATTTATTGCTGCTCCTCTTGAGATGGACTCCAACAACGGTGAGCTAAGGAGTTTTGTGTAATTGCTGTATAATTGTGTAAGTACGGACTGTCAGTGCTCATCAGTAATTCAATTTCAACACTGGAAGTGTTACCACCAAATCATTGAGCATTTGACCTGAATTTTACTCTAAGTTATAAAACAGTGATCTGTCAAATAATCAGTATTTTTGTACCAAACCATATGAGGTTACCAAGACTACACTGGACCTGTTCGGACATATTGTATGTTTACTAAAGACAGCACAGATTTGTTTTTAAGTAGAGCAAACTGTTGGTGGAGGACGTATGTGCTTGGATGATAACTCCGGTTGTGTTTGCTCCACAGCGCTGTGTGTTCTGCTGCTAATCTCTCTCCTGGGCTTGGCTCATTCACACCCCAATCCCCTCAAACTCATCCTCCAGCAGCTGCTGGACAAGGCTAACAGATCACTGGCTGTGTATGTAAGTATCAGTGTTAGTGCTACCAATCGCAAGGGTGAGGGGAGGCCGCAGGGCGGGTACGCACTGCCGGGGTGAGGGGAGGCCGCAGGGCGGGTACGCACTGCTGGGGTGTGGGGAGGCCGCAGGGCGGGTACGCACTGCCGGGTTGAGGGGAGGCCGCAGGGCGGGTACGCACTGCGGGGGTGAGGGGAGGCCGCAGGGCGGGTACGCACTGCCGGGGTGAGGGGAGGCCGCAGGGCTGGTACGCATTGCCGGGGTGAGGGGAGGCCGCAGGGCGGGTACGCACTGCCGGGTTGAAGGGAGGCCGCAGGGCGGGTACGCACTGCCGGGGTGAGGGGAGGCCGCAGGGCGGGTACGCACTGCCGGAGTGAGTGGAGGCCGCAGGGCGGGTACGCATTGCCGGGGTGAGGGGAGGCCGCAGGGCGGGTACGCACTGTCGGGGTGAGGGGAGGCCGCAGGGCGGGTACGCACTGCCGGGGTAAGGGGAGGCCGCAGGGCGGGTACGCACTGCCAGGTTGAAGGAAGGCCGCAGGGCGAGTATGCACTGCCGGGGTGAAGGGAGGCCGCAGGGCGGGTATGCACTGCCGGCGTGAGGGGAGGCCGCAGGGCGGGTACGCACTGCCGGGTTGAAGGAAGGCCGCAGGGCGGGTACGCACTGCCGGGGTGAGGGGAGGCCGCAGGGCGGGTATGCACTGCCGGCGTGAGGGGAAGCCGCAGGGCGGGTATGCACTGCCGGGATGAGGGGAGGCCGCAGGGCGGGTACGCACTGCCGGGGTGAGGGGAGGCCGCAGGGCGGGTATGCACTGCCGGGGTGAGGGGAGGCCGCAGGGCGGGTACGCACTGCCGGGGTGAGGGGAGGCCGCAGGGCGGGTATGCACTGCCGGCGTGAGGGGAGGCCGCAGGGCGGGTATGGAGTGCTGGGGTGAGGGGAGGCCGCAGGGCAGGTACACACTGCCGGGGTGAGGGGAGGCTGCAGGGCGGGTACGCACTGCCGGGGTGAGGGGAGGCCGCAGGGCGGGTATGCACTGCTGGGGTGAGGGGAGGCTGCAGAGCGGGTATGCACTGCCGGGATGAGGGGAGGCTGCAGGGCGGGTACACACTGCTGGGGTGAGGGGAGGCCGCAGGGCGGGTACGCACTGCTTGGGTGAGGGGAGGCTGCAGAGCGGGTATGCACTGCCGGGATGAGGGGAGGCTGCAGGGCGGGTACACACTGCTGGGGTGAGGGGAGGCTGCAGGGCGGGTACGCACTGCTGGGGTGAGGGGAGGCTGCAGGGCGGGTACGCACTGCTGGGGTGAGGGGAGGCTGCAGGGCGGGTACGCACTGCTGGGGTCATGGGAAATTGCAGGGGGAGCTGTTCTCTCCTCTCATTCAGCACTTAAATCACCAGCTTCAGCAGCGCATTAAACACAACTTCACATTTGATCTGAACTGCTTACTGATTTCATGATGGGAAAGCAGCACCAGCATGTGGCCCTGCAGGACCAGAGCTCAACACCTGGCCTTACTCTGTGTGTGTGTGTGTGTGTGTATGTGTGTGTGTTCCTGTGCACATAATATATATCTAACACATTTTATATACTTTGGTGTCTTACAGAATGATAATACCCCCGGCATTCTCTGGCACGGCCCTGGGCCTTATGATGTGGGCTGCATCCACGAACCAAAGGAAGACCTAAACATCTCCCTCTTCAGGCAGAACCTCCCCACCTTTCACTGCTACATGAGAATGGCGGCCAAACTCGACCTGGACGATCTCACGCAGGAGTTCAGTAAAATGCTCCAGCAGACCAGCCACCTGATGGACACCATGAATGCTGATCGAAACCAAAAGTGCGGAGAACGCGACTGCACGCCCAGCTTTGATTTCGGGGGTGATGAATACAAGCAGCTCAAGTTTGGCAGAGACCTGCTCGTTTTGTACACAAAATGGCTGGGTACAATCCTGAAGCGATTGGAGTAACACTTCAATGTTCTTTATTTATATGATTTAAATGATCTTTATTTATATTATAATTTGCATAGTTATGTTTTTTAATTTTATTTATATATTTATTTAATTTATGTATTTATTAATTAATTTAAGTTATTTAATGGACCAGTCTGGGACCTTGCTGCTAGTGTCTCAGAGAGCCCTCAGCCAATACTATGAATCCAACCTGAAATAAAGTCTTCACTGGAAAAGCTAAATGTTGGAGTGAAACCTGCTTTTTTCACAGATAAAATGATGAATTTCCAAAGAGCATCCTGGAACGCAGAGGCATTGAGTTTAAAGTGCTACCAGCACTTTAGCTGAGTTTAGGCCAATAGCATAGCTGAGTTTAGGCTGATAGCATAGCTGAGTTTAAGTTAATACCATAGCTGAGTTTAGGCTAATAGCATAGCTGAGTTTAAGTTAATACCATAGCTGAGTTTAGGCTAATAGCATAGCTGAGTTTAGGCTGATAGCATAGCTGAGTTTAGGCTAATAGCATAGCTGAGTTTAGGCTAATAGCATAGCTGAGTTTAAGTTAATAGCATAGCTGAGTTTAGGCCAATAACGTAGCTGAGTTTAGGCTAATAGCATAGCTGAGTTTAGGCAGATAGCATAGCTGAGTTTAAGTTAATAGCATAGCTGAGTTTAGGCAGATAGCATAGCTGAGTTTAAGTTAATAGCATAGCTGAGTTTAGGCTAATAGCATAGCTGCACTACTTCCCTACTGCCAGCAACATTCAAAAGTATGTGTTTATCTCTGATCCTTCCCCTCCTCTCCAATTAACACTTCTGTAGCTTATTTTCTCTGACTTAAATCTGACCATTAATCTGATCTCAATAGTGAAGGTTGTTTTTGTTGTTGTTGCCTCCCACAGAGTGGGGGGTCACCATGCACCAGCTGTGCAGTCACTAAGGTAGTAGCTGTGCAGCTTGGCTGCAGGACTGCAGAGTGAGAAAAGAGCGCAGCTCGCTGAACACACTTCAGGGCACACATGAACTTCTCTGTTCTCTCCCTGAAATTGACAGAAGACATTGTGGGACTGGCCTACAAATATTTTATGGCTTTTCACTGCATGAAAAACGGTGTAGACAGTTTTAAAAAGTAACCTTGTACATTTACACCTACTTTAGGGCACATAAGACCTACTGCAAAAATAACCAAGATAGTCTTTTTTAAAGTAGATATTTACAAAGTCAGTAACAACTAACAAATTCTTAAGACCTGAGAGTTACTAACACACAAAAGAAAGACCACAGACATCCCATATGAGAAAACAGCTTTTGGTCTGTCTTTACTTTATAGGAGAAAATAGAACACAACATGTACAGTATTATAGCAGACCTGCATCAGGAGATCCTGCAGAATGAACAGCTTAATGAGAAACAAAAATTACCAGCAAAAGCAAACAGCAGGGACATCATTTTATGCAACCAGAAAAGCACACAGACAATGTTTTCCAGGTCACATGATCTGTACAGACAGGACTATGGGTTGCTTCCTCCCCACATGCTGGTCAGAAAACGAAGACCCAAAACGGAGTAAAATATCACTGTGACTGCTCAGGCCTCGGCACTCCTGTCTTTGCATGTCAGAGTCACCTGTGTGTCTGACCTGAGCTTAAAATGAAAGGAAAACATGACTACAGGTTTTTGGCCTATCCTTGTAATCCATTGCTGTGATGAGTTTTAATATCTTTGAAAAAATATAAAGTATGAAATTTGACTTTACAATGCCAGAATCAGACCTTTTTCATAAAATGGCGGGTAGTGCTGCTCAGTTGGATTGAATGTCATTGGCGTGTATTTAGAAACATTTAATTGGACGAGGCAGGAGGAGTTGAATGTCATTGGCGTGTACTTAGAAACATTTAATTGGACGAGGCAGGATGAGTTGAATGTCATTGGCGTGTATTTAGAAACATTTAATTGGACGAGGCAGGAGGAGTTGAATGTCATTGGCGTGTATTTAAAAACATTTAATTGGACAAGGCAGGAGGAGTTGGGTTTTCATTTTCCTGATGTCCACCAATGGCTGGTGCTTTCTGCTGCAAGTTTGTTCCACATCCCGTCCAACACAGCAATGCTTTGGCCGAATAAGACACAGTAACAATACAGACAGTTATATTTTACACATTTATCATCATGGACCTCATTAAATGAGCTTGTTTATGGCCCATTATGATGAGCCAGAAAAAAATGGTACCAGTCTGACTGGAGAGATGTGCAAAGGCAAGGAACCACTAACAAGGTTTAGGGCCTCAGAGTGCTGCTTAACTACTCAACCACTCCCTTATTGCTTAATCCACTCAAACTCTGCACTCCTGGGGCCTCATTTATAAACCGTGCGCACGCACAAAAACCGCTCCAAAACGTGCGTACGCCGATTTTCACAAACAATTTGGGATTTATAAAACTTCTACTTGACGTGAGAATGTGCTTACAGATAGGATACGTTTGACCCATGCATATGCATTTAAGGCCCATATTCGCTCCAAATAGCACACCCTAGAGACCAAAAAAATGAATTGCACAATAGCTTCTTTGTTCCTTGTGAGCATTTTGGTTCACATTGTCATTCGTATCAGAAAATGAGACGAATCTGTGTTTTTTCGTCATAAATAAAAAACACATTAAACACATTAAATCAACATGTGACAAATAAATGCATTAGTACTTCATTTATTTTGTTCGCATAAACACACGTAAAGCGTGTGATGATAGTAAGATAGCATGACCATGGCTGCGTTGGCACATTGTGAATGGTATGGTGCGACGGGAACGGCTCTTCAGGGACCATGCTGACTTTCTTGCCCATGATGACGAGTGGCTCACGAGTCTGTGCTCTTGGAACTCTGTGCTGAATTGGGGCCGGTGGTGTCGCAACCAGCCAATAACTGGCCAACTGCAGATCCTGTCGACTCTGGGGTCCTTGGTCACGGGGATTTTAGTGGGAAATAGCGGACCGGTCGGGTATGTCCCAGCCCTCACTCAGTCATGTCAAACCAAGAGTGTTGAATGCCATCATTCTTCTGAGCTCGAGGTACATAAGATCCCCCCAGACAGCCGGGGAGCAGGGAAACACCAAAAGGCAATTTGCAGCAATGACCGGTTTTCCCTATGTAACCGGTGCAATCGACTGCACTCACGTTGCACTAAGGGCACCGTCAGTGGACGAATATGCCAAATAAATCGTAAGAACGCCCATTCAATGAAAGCGCGACTGATATGCGACGCACAAATAACACCTACAAATGTGGTTGCCCGATGGCCAGGGTCATGTCCTGATTCGTTTGTATTGATAAAAAGTTTTTAAAAACAAACTCCGATGATCGCAGCTAGCCGCTCATCGAGGGAGTTCAGTGGTGGCACCCCCAGACCGCTGCCCGTTGCTCCTACACTTGCAGTCGGTCAAGTATACGCCTGTTTGCCTCAACCTTGATGTCGCATCATTTTTTGTATGCTACCCCGGTGCCGTGGTTGCCTGAAATGATATTTTTCTGACCTCTATTTAGGAGCCTTAAGATTTGATTTTGCATACCGAAAAGTTTATTTTTTCCACTATTTGCTTTCATCGTTGCATGTAAAATATATTGCTCTGTCCTGCACATTAATTATGGATCTTGCTTAATTGATTTCGACTTCTAAATGTGGGCGTTTCAGGGTGTGGTTGCTGTGTGCATTCACGCACGCACAATTGTAGGATTAGTTGTTGTTTATAGCAGAAGACATGCGTATGTGTTGCGTACGCAAGTTTTATAAATCAGACTTTTCTGTTGAGTACTCAGACTCGTAGGTTTCAGCGTACGTAACTATTTAGGCACGAAAGTGCGCAGAGTTTTGTAAATGAGGCCCCTGAAGAGTGAATGAAATTCATATTCAACTAGAAAATCATGGAAAATGAACATGGAGTGACGCTACAGAATCCCCTCTCAGGTGTTCCAGATCTTTCCATGGAATAATTTACTGAGATTCTGCAACCAACAAAAGGAATATTAAAAATCATTAATTCAAAATCAGAAATTTAAAAATCAAACTTAATTCTTTCACTGTAACTGACGAATTGCAAAGTGGGTTAATGTATGAAATGAATGAGATGGCAAAAAGGTTTGCACATACAGGCAGTGAGTAAAACACCAGACAGCCCAAAGAAGAGTCTCACAGACACCACCCCCCCCCCCCCCCCCCCCCCCCCCCCCCTGCCCCAACCCCCCTGCCTTATCTGTGAGGTCAAAACCAAACAGCACTGCTCTCTGTGAGGCCCAGCATGAAACAAAGTTCAAAATGTACAATATTTAAAAAGACTTCATGAGAAACATCATAACTGACAAATATTTGAAATCATATCCCTTTTAATAGTCTCTATATTGCAAAAACACAAATTCTACATCAGATACACAAACACATAATGGAAACATCAAAAAATAAATAAAATGCACTAGGTCTATACTATGGCTGAAGGCCCTATGTTCCTGTATTCAAAATAGTTTTAAATAAGAATGGATGCACACAGAGCACTGCAATTTTGACAAACTTCTAGAACACTGTATGTAGCAATAAAAACCAACGCAGTGACGTCCTGACTGAGAATCACTGCTCATAAGAGCTGGGAAAACCGATCAAATTTCAACAAAGTCATCAAACCATTCTGATTAGGCATCCAGGGGAATTTATTCATCACCTGAAACTATTGTAAGACTGAGAACACTTCTGAGAAAGTGTGAAATAACACAATCATTCTGTTCAACTCTTTGCAGAAACACAATGAGCACATGCCTGAATACCAGCATAGGAAAAACATATATAGATGCTATATAGTATAAAAAACACTCAGATATTGAAATATAGAAATTCTTTGATTGCAATAAAAACATTAGGCTATTAAAAGTGTCAAACCTGTGTGCTTATACTTGTACTGCACTGTGTCTTTAAAGAAAGTAACCCTGATTTCTTTAGTTTATTTGGTAGGAAACATTCAGCTCCTCCTCTGTTACACCCTGGCAGAAATGGAGCCCAAAATATTCCATAAATAACATGCTATGTTTCAAACTGCAGCACAGCGCCCCCCTGGCAGACAGGAGGCTGCTAGGGGGTGCCATGGGTGCCATGGCGATTCCTCGGCTGGGCCGGCTTCCCCCAGCAGCCTGCAGCCTGCAGCCTGAGCAAGCGCAGACCTCAGCCCTGCTCCACTCTGAGACTCAGCCGCAGAAAGCACACAATCCCAAACTTACAGGGCCAGATTCACTAAGTGACTGCGAGACACATTCCATCAAAAGACGCCTCATTAAAAACATAAAAAAAAAACTTACAATGAAGCCACTGGGAGTGTGTACCTTGGGTTGATTTGAACACTGCAAAATCTGGAGATTAGCAGACCACAAACCATCTAGGGAAGAGTCATGGTGAACTTAAGGCTCTGATGTGTCAGTTGACACTTCATGAACGTCCACAAAAGCCTTTGACTGTGTGTTGTTCATTAAATTCTGCACTAGTGTTGTGCAGATGCTGAGCACACATAACACTGGGTTTGTGACTCCAAAGAGCTTCAATGCATTCTGAACTTGGTTTGGTAGAAAAGCATTCAGAGGGATCAAATAAGTTAATCATGAATTATATAAAATTCATTAGAGAAATTATTTTAAAGGCTGCTGACCTTGGAAACAGCAAAAGGGAATAACCTGCCTGCTGAGATCTTATGACTCATTTGATGAGAGCAAGATCACAGAGACCAGGCATGCTATGACTGTGCTGTGTGGTATTGGTGCAGTGCTGCGCTCAGAAAGCTGATATCAGGAAAACATGGGTCTTCCGGTTTGATTGGTTTATTGCTTCAGTGCAACAGCAGCCCATTCCAACATTAAGGCTAGAGTAAAGCAAGTCATCGACTCAGAGTCAGTTTAACAGGCGCAGCTTCCTGATGTTTCAAAGTCAGGTTTCAGAGTTCCGAACCACATCCCGTGAATATGCATTCGTATCTTTGAGAGTTCTGCTGTGCAGATTTCAGAGTGTAAAGAAAAGACTGTAGCGGGTATTTCATGGCTGGGGCATGGCCTGATTTAGAGTACAGCTTACAGACGTCACACTGACAGAGACCACACTCTGCTACAGACGTCACACTGACAGAGACCACACTCTGCTACAGACCTCACACTGACAGAGACCACACTCTGCTGCAGACGTCACACTGACAGAGACCACACTCTGCTACAGACCTCACACTGACAGAGACCACACTCTGCTACAGACCTCACACTGACAGAGACCACACTCTGCTATAGACCTCACACTGACTGAGACCACACTCTGCTGCAGACGTCACACTGACAGAGACCACACTCTGCTACAGACGTCACACTGACAGAGACCACACTCTGCTACAGACCTCACACTGACAGAGACCACACCCTGCTATAGACCTCACACTGACTGAGACCACACTCTGCTCCAGACCTCACACTGACAGAGACCACACTCTGCTACAGACATCACACTGACAGAGACCACACTCTGCTACAGACCTCACACTGACAGAGACCACACTCTGCTCCAGATGCCACACTGACAGAGACCACACTCTGCTACAGACCTCACACTGACAGAGACCACACTCTGCTACAGACCTCACACTGACAGAGGCCACACCCTGCTATAGACCTCACACTGACTGAGACCACACTCTGCTCCAGACCTCACACTGACAGAGACCACACTCTGCTACAGACGTCACACTGGCAGAGACCACACTCTGCTACAGTCCTCACAATCTGCTACAGACAGCACACTGACAGCTGTCAGACTGTGCTACACCTGCATTCAGCTGTAGTTCTTCTCTTTAGTAAATTTGGCCCTTGGCACCATTTTATGGGATGTTTCACAAAATGACTTTTTAATTTTCAAGCAACCATTTCTTATAGCTTGAGGGTTTCAGAGGAGCTTCTTTAAAGACTTTTGTAGAAACATGGCAATGCTGCACAGAGCGGGGTCCCCCCCAAAGCCTTGGAGCAGAGCGGGGTCCCCCCCAAAGCCCCGGCACAGAGCAGTGTCCCCTGAGTTTAGGAAGGAGCCAGCGGTGGAAGGCAGGGCCACCTGCTACTGTGCTAAAGCAGCACAGCAGCCGAGCCACCTGCTAACGTGCTAAAGCAGCACAGCAGCAGGGCCACCTGCTAACGTGGTAAAGCAGCACAGCAGCAGGGCCACCTGCTAACATGCTAAAACAGTGCAGCAGCCAGGCTACCTGCTAACGTGCTAAAGCAGCACAGCAGCCTCCACAGTCCCAGCTCAGAACAGCCCAACGCTGCGGGCCCAGAGACCCACAGCCATGGAGGAAAACAAAGCCCTCCCTCAGCCTTCCACCAGGTCCTCCTCCATGTGAAAAAGACGATGTGAAAAGATGAGATCCAGCAGGAGTCCAATCCAAGGCCATCAGTCCCCTCATTCCCTTTTATTTAGGTAGCCATTGACATTTTTTTCCAGATTTGCTGGTGTTTTCTTTTCATAAAATATTACAACATGGAAAAGAAAAACAAACATACAGTAAAGCAAACTGTAAAGGAAATAACCTCAAATGTACTAAAACTTCGGACGAACATCCCGTTCCCAAAACCCACCCAAACAAGTATTATTCTTACAAACAAACGTCCCTACCCCAAATATCCATTTGGCAGGTCGGCCTGCACCAGGTGCATCACTCACAGAAGCACAGTGGTGCCACAGCAGTGACCCCTGAGGACAGACAGCGCCCCCTGTATGAGTGGAGGACTGGCGATGGGCAAAAGGCCACGCAGCAACAGGTGAGGTGCTAAGGAGAGGGGTCCGGCAGCTGTCCATTGCTCGCTTGCCCCCTCCCCCCCCCCACGCTAGCACTCTGCTGCCCTCTTTGGGACGCTGGAGACGGCACGTGTAGCTTCCTCGGGGAGCAGAGATGGGTCGGTCAGGATGGACGTGCTTGTGCTGAGCTGGCGAAGTGTGCTCAAAACCACTGTTGGGGGGGGGGCAAACAGAGAGAAAACATCACATCAGTCCCCCACAAACAATCCAGGAAAAACCCACAAAAAGCCCACGTGACTATCTTTGGCCATTACACACCACCAGTGTTATTTTGCAAGCTCTACTGTTGCTGACATCACTAACTTTCTAGTGGTTTGGGCTACAACACCACCTACGTGCCTCTTACGGTATACACTACCCTTAATGCCAAAGAAAAAAACCAAAAGGAGAAGTGACAGGCACTACATTATTTGGAAAACACCCACATGGTTACCCAACCCTGGAAATCCCGGCCTATCTGCCCCCCAACCCCACCCCATGAATCTGCACCTCCGGGGGGGCAACACCAGATACTGATCAGCAGCCATGTGTGTGTTTGTGTGTGTAAGCATGTGTTTGTGTGTGTGAGTGTGTGTGTGTGTGTGTGTGTGTGAGTGTATGTGAGTGCGTGTGCGTGTATGTGAGTGAGTGTGCGTGTGTGTGAGTGTGTGTGGGTGCGAGTGTGAGTGTGTGTGCGTGTGTGTGAGTGTATGTGAGTGTGTGTGCGTGTGTGTGTGTGTGAGTGTGTGTGTGTGTGCGTGTATGTGAGTGTGACTGTGTGTGTGTGGGGGGGGCAACAGGGCCCCATCTTAGTCGGGAATTATGGGTGTTTTGGTGTGGCACGAAAAGCTGTTACTGCCTCCCCTGACTCTGTTCCATGTGCGTGTGAACTTCCTCATCAAAGACTCTCTGATGCGCTGCTCTGATTCTTGTTCTGGCTCATTCCGATCGTTTGGTTTCCAGTCACACTCCTCTGACACAAATAAAGTCAACTGTTTTTTTGTTTGTTTGACGTTGTGTGCTACTGGCACAAAATGTGGCCTTCTCAGTGTTGCATATAGTTTGGACATCATATATAATAGTAATTACTGTAACACTACTACTACTGATAATAATAATGATTATTAATTTTATTAACACTATTAACTTTTTGGGGAGTTATACCTTTTAAGCCAACATTCAGTCCTAAGTCCATGATGGGATAAGAAGTGGAAAAAGAACAACACACAAAATAAAGTACGTGGATAAAACTAATCAAATCCAGAGGCTAGCCTCGCTTGTCTTTTTTCCTGTGATAAAGTGTGGTATAACTGTGCTCCATGGAGCCTCTAACAGCCAGCAGACGGCCATATGACTGGCAGGAGAGCCCAATGAGAGGGAGACCTGGCGACGGGCCTGGAGGCAGCGCGGGCGCAGCCGTGCCCGTGGGGGGCGATAGTGATCTCTGACGTTGTATCTGAACATTCATTTCCACAGAGGCCCACGCTGGGGGTAGCCCATCCCTGAGCACCTGTGAGTCAGGGAAAACCCCCCAGCCAGCACAGATAAGCTGGGAGAAACGCAGCCCATGTTTCCCCTGTCAGTGTCTGTGGAAATACAGTCTCTCAAATCTGCCCGGCGAGACTCTCACACACAGAGGAAACCGCATTCGTTGAGCTCTGCAGTTCTGTGCAACAAACACTTTCCTGTCCCAATCTGCTGACTAACAGTGGATGATAGCAATCTGCAGATAAGGACTTTCATTAGCTGGGAGGCCAGTAACACTGCGGGTCTGCCATCTGAGCTAACCAAAATGAAAGCAAAAGCATCAGCTGTAGGAATAACCCTCATGGATGAGGCAGAGAGCAGGAGCCTGCAGGCCCCTGGGGCTCCACTGCCGCCCTTACCCCCCAGCACCCAGCAGTGCTGAGATCCACAGCTTCCAGCCATTTATTTTACACACCGCCATTTATTTACATTTAGGATAGGGTGAGGGGGTGTGGGGGGGTCAGGGCGGGGTACTCACTGGGCCGCAGGACGGGCAGGGAGCAGTGGCATTCCAGCCATCGCAGGGTGCTTTGGCACAGCTCCTCCGTGCTGGTGGTGGACACGGCGCCGTTGAAGGACTCAAACAGTGGCCTGATGATGATGCTGAACTGGGGGGTGAGGGTCAAGGGCACATCTCCCAAAAAGATCGGGAACACCTCACACGTGTCCAAAACGTCTGACACGCCACACAACTCTGGCACACATGTCAAACACACACACACACACACACCCCCGAGTACGCACACACACCCCCCGAGCGCACACACACTCACACATACCCCCCACCCTGCACACACACACACACACACACACACACACACCCCACACCCCGTGAGCACGCACACACACACACACACACACACACATACCCCACACCCGCCGTGTACACCTGCAGTGTAACGGGCATGGGAGTGTGTGTGTGTGTGTGTGTGTGAGTGTGTGTGTGTGGGTGTGGGGTGTGTGGGTGTGGGGGTGGGGGGGGGGGGGGGTGTGGGGGGGTGTGTGTGTGTGTGTGTGTGTGTGTGTGTGTGTGTGTGTGTGTGTGTGTGTGTGGGTGTGTGTGTGTGTGTGAGAGAGAGTGTATGTGTGTGTGTGAGTGTGTGTGTGTAGGGTGTGCAGAGATTTTAAAAGATACAATCCAGAACTTCCAGTTCTGAAGAGTTCTGTTTTTCACATACTCGTCAAATGTGTCCCTCATATGGTCAAAGCGATGCCGAGTTATGGGGACACCTGTGGCAGGCAGCTGCTCCTGACATGAGCTGGAACACAAACGCACATGCACACAGACACGTGCGCACACACAGACACACATGCATTCACACATGCATGCACAGACAAACACACACCCGAATGTGCGAACACACAGACACAAATACAAACACACACCCAGACACACACAATTTATTAAATGGTCTTACTATGAATGGTTTACATACAGCTGAAGGTGAGGGGTGTTCAGGTGTTTAGGCTGAAGGTGAGGGGTGTTCAGGTATTTAGGCTGTATGTGAGGGGTGTTCAGGTGTTCAGGCTAAAGGTGAGGGGTGTTCAGGTGTTCAGGCTGAAGGTGAGGGGTGTTCAGGTGTTCAGGTGTTCAGGTATTCAGGCTTAAGGTGAGGGACGCACTTGATGGAGGTGTTGAGCTCCTCAATCTCCTCCCGAAGGCGTTTGGCCTCCTCCTGCATGCTGAGTCGCTCCTGCTGCAGTTTGCCAATGTACTCCACTGTCTTCTGCAGTGTTGCAGCATTACTGATCTGCAAGAGAGCCCAACAGCCATTAGCTATAACGTCCCCAGAGCCCAACAACCGTTAGCCATAACGCCCCCAGAGCCCAACAATCGTTAGCCATAACGCCCCCAGAGCCCAACAACCGTTAGCCATAACGACCCCAGAGCCCAACAACCGTTAGCTACAACACAACCAGAGCCCGCTGACCATGAGCCACAACGCCCCCAGAGCCCAAAAACCATTAGCCATAACGCCCCCAGAGCCCAAAAACCATTAGCCACAACGCCCCCAGAGCCCAATGACCGTTAGCCAGAACACAACCAGAGCCCAACGACCATTAGCACAACGCCACCAAACTCAACAACCATTAGCCATAATGCCACCAAACCCAACGACCATTAGCCATAATGCCACCAAACCCAATGACCATTAGCCACAGCACCACCAGACCCAACAAGCCACCAGAGGACCACCACACCACAAATCTCACAGATACCTCACGACATCCAGACAACTTATATATACTTAAAAGGTTAGAAAAACAAGTTTAAAAAACAGTTATAGGACTGTTCATACGGGCTTTAAGTTGGACTGGGACTTCAGCGTGGGCACCAAGCCGCACAGCGTTTTGAATCCGATGTTGATGTTGAAGCGTCTCTTTTGCTCAGCAGAAATGTGGTTCACTCTCCGACTCTAAGAAGAAAAACCAAAAAATTAACTACTTTACTATAAGGAACAGGGTAGAGAAAGAGAGGCAGAGAGCGAGAGTGAGAGAGCGAGAGCGAGTGAAGGTGTGGCGGTAGGTACCTGGTTGGACTCGTTCTTGGCCAGACTGCTGCAGCTGCTGTGGGGTGACTGGGGGCTGGGGACCTGCTCCACCCCACAGGGGGACCCCTGGCCCGAGCAGTACCCATCCCGCACTGCAAACACACCACAGTCAGTGTGCAGCTACAGCATGGGCACAGCACAGTGATCGCACAATTACAGCGCAGTTACAGTACAATTACAACACAGTTACCAAGAAGACCAAGCTCTCACATGCCTGTCTCTGCAAGCGCTGCAGTCAGCATTAAACAGATGGGCACAGGATAGGACACTCAGGGGCTGCAGGTTCACTTCCCAGAGTCTGCCACCGTACCCTTGAGTGAGGTACCTTTTACTAAATATTATGCTGTATAGGTTGATGGTGTGTAACAGAGTATGAGTCTCTGGGAAAGAGTGTGGGCTAAAAGGCTGATTAGAAATGAAAGCAGTGGGTGAGCAGGTGGAGGGTGTCCTTACCTGTGCTGGTGGAGGGCGCCTGCTTACTGCAGTTGGATGAGGAGGCTGTCTCCTCTTTAGGCACAAGCAGCTGCTGGGACTTCTGTGTTTGGGGGAGGATGTGAAAACCCGGCGCCTGCAGGAGGGGGGGGGTGGAATTTATATAAACCTGCTCTGGGGTGAGTGCACTTATAAGCATAAAGGAGTTGGACCAGAAGTGCAGGGGTTGCAGGTTTGATTCATGGATGGGGCAGTTGCTCAAACATTAGTTACACAATGAATTCCTCATTTCTGGGCACAGCCCTGCTTTCTTTGCTGGCCTGAGTTGCAGTAACTATAACTGTAATCACTGCTGGTTCGATTAGTTTAATACTGTTACTTGATGATTGAGTGTCAGCTACGGTTTGTCCGGGATTGTCCCGGTTTTAAGTTGGGCGTCCTGAGTCCTGACAAAAATCTGTAAAACACTAAAATGTCCCGGTTTTCAACATTCACTGCCAAATTATCCCGGTTTTCAACACCAAAATAATAATAATAATAATAATAATAATAATAATACGCTTGTTTTCAGTGCTTACATAGACGTTTATCATATTCTGCCCTACTCATCATTACTTAACCCAATCTAAACACAAACGATTCACCACGCGTCTGAATTCAAAACCGATTTGCCTGTATGTGTCAATCGATCAATATGTCGTTGTAAATGCTGTTGCTATGACGAGTGGCTCTGCCTGGCAGAATCTGTCAGTACGCTAACAGTTAGCTGTCATGCCTAAGACAGAGTCGGTCTTTTCTAAAGACCTCCAGAAGGTCTGTAAAGAGCACGGAATTCAGGGCCTGAGTCACCTCAGTGATGCACCAGGTAACATTTAGAAAAAACTCCACCCCCTCTCCTAGAGCTCACTCACCACCACCCACAGGCACCAATGACGGCCTGCATTACTCGAGAAACATGTGATAAGGGTAAGGAGGTCAAACCAAAAACTGCAGTGACACTATGAAAAGGAAAGAGGAAAATCCACTGCTAACTGGAAACACTGATGTCGTCACAGGGGCCATCTGAGGGCCATGAGATGTGGCAGATAAAGCGCTGAGTCTAAAGACAAAGGAGCAAAGAGAATGACGCCACACGCTACAGCTCACCCTCTCACCTTCCTGGATCACATAGTTACCTGCAGTGTTTTAGCACCTTTTCAGACGACAGTACTAATGATTCCTGCAGATTACGTTTTAAAAGAGACATATTCTTAACAACACACACGCAAAATATCACATTTCTATACGACTGTACACTACTGGGTAATTCCTTGTTTTGTTGAATGTTCTCAGACCTGCATAAATGCTTTCTAATTCCACTGGCATCTGTAGAGCTTCAGTATATCATACATGTAGCTGCCCCAGGTCTCTGTGCTATGACACATGTGTGTCCCTGGCATTCACGGCGGTAAGTGTTTCCTGCAGCCCCTGAAGGCCCCCCCCCACCCCAGTTTGCTACTCAGACGCAAAATCCTACAAAAGAGGAAGTACGAGTGGGGACTCAGGAAGCAGCCTGGAAAGTCATGTTCACTCAACAAATTCAGAGGAAGTAGAAAGCGCGCTTACATCCCGTTCATATTGAAATCAATGCATCTTGGCATGGGGAAGCCATTTTAGGAGGACAGCATTTCATGGCCCGACACTCATCCTCTCATTAACATCTCAGTATTCACCAGCGTTTTTAAACAGGATGTGAAAATAGCAGGGTAAATACCAGGGTAAACAGCAGGGCGACTCACGTGGGCCTCAGACACAGATCTTAGTGAGGAGGTAATTAGCTGTGAACTGCCCCAGCCCTGGGGGTGCTGCTTACTATCAGCATAGGAAAAGGCCCTGGGTCCACTGTGTGGGTTTGTCCAGTCACTCAGAACGACAGCCTGGAGCTGGATAACTGACTGGAGCTGTGGAGTTACCCTGGCGATAGGCGGCGCAATGGTGTTACCCGGACAATAGGGGATGCGATGACTACACCCGCCTGGGGAACAACAGTGTCTCCTTTCAGGGCGCTGGGCGCGACAATCACTGCGCTGCTGTGTCCAGGAAACGGCGCTGAGGGCAGGGGAGAGAAACCAAAGAAAAATCCACTCTGTCAGCACACAGGATGAACGGCTTTATACAATTTGATTTTATTTTTGATTCTGTTTTGCATCAACGTCCTGAACGGAAGGACACTCATGCGGTATCAGCAGAGGCGCTTCTAACAGAGCGTCTGCCAGAGTACAGATTACATCAGGCATGTGAGCCCTGGGGGGCCGCAGTGTCTGAAGGTTTTTAGGCCGTTTGTGCACTTAATTACTCAATATAAGTAAATCTGCAGTCATTGTGTCCTGCTGTGTTCCAAGAACTCACTTCAATAACCTTTTAGGAGTTCAGGGAAAACTTTTTTCCAGTTGTAATCAAACAGTATTACATGTTGGTTTACATTGCATATATGCATTTCTAATATGTGAGACAACCACACTATAAGCACAGCTTCATACAATAAAGTTTCCTGCACTGAATGACCAATCACATATTACTCTACCACTCTGCTTCAGGGAATGAACCATTTTGATTAAACTCAGTTATTCAAAGTGATATCATGCATAAACAGTTCTCCTGTTACTAACTGAACTGTAGGGCATTACCAGCCAGAACAGCCCCCTGTGCCACATTTATAATACAACACTGCCCCCTTGTGGATGATATTATAAATGCACCAAAGGGGAGTCATTCCACAGTGATTCTTACACACTGCATATAGCACAGTAATACGATACGCTGTGTTAATAAGGTCTGCATTACAGCACATGACAGATGGAACAGGCTGCAGTCTGTGCCCCAGATGTGTGCAGGGCAGGGCTGGGCGCTGCCTTACCTGCCAAGATGAGGTGCTGGGATGGGATGGCGTTGGCTGGCACGATCCTCTGTACCGGACGGCTCTTCTTTGCGGAGCCGGAGGGCTGGATGGGTTTGGGCATGGCGAAAGATGGGGTAGGGGCCGGCGTGGGTGGGTGGGGGACCAGGGGCGGAGGTGCGGCGGTTTTGCAGGGCACCCTGGTGAGGGTGAAGCCTGAGCTCTGGCTAAAGGTGGTGGCGGCCTCGCTGGGGGGGATAGTGGACGATGCCGTGTGTGTGATGACGGATGGAGGCAGAGTCGCCGTGGAAACCTGGCCCAGAAGGGGGAGGGGCATGGCAGGGGTGGGAACAGTGGGAGGGGGTGGGGTCTGAATAGGGGGAAGTGTGGCGGGACTGGTGCTGATTGATGGGCCGTTCATGGTGACCATGCCCCCTGCGGCGAACTGGGGAGCATAGTGCTGTGGTGCATAGGTGGGGACAGCTGAGTTTCCACTGCTGTGATTGGCCACAGCCGGGACCACGGGGGCGGGGACTGGGTCTGGAGAGCCAATGAGCGTGTGGTCCAGACTCACAGAGGAAGGCTCAGCTGAGAGGGGCAGCAGCAGGGTCGCCTGGAGCAACAAAACCCAAATCAGCAGGGGGTCAGCTCTGATTCCACACCACTGATCTAATGGGGTCTTTGGACAACCCTGTTACCTGCGCCAACTGATACTGAGGCAAGGATGCATGACAGCCAACAGTCCTGCCAGAGAGTTACAGCCCTTAAACTCCAGCCCAGGAAGACTGCAGCATCTCTATGTCACTGAGCACATGTAGTTCATGCATCATTCTGAGGCACAGACTGAAAAGGAAACCAAACCTTGGGGACATGGAGGACTTGAGTTTGTCACTCTTAGTCTAGCGCAACCACTGCATGCATTAGAGCAGAAGGGAGACAGGGACATTTCAATGCTGTGAAGCTCACCGGTCATCGATAAAGGGGGACGCATACCTGAGGTTGAGAGGTGCTGCTTGCTGAGGCAGCGATGGAGGAAGCCGTGGAGGGGGCGGAGAGAGGCACAGGCTGACGAAGGGTATGAAAAAGGTCTGAAACAGAGAGGGATTCATTACATCTGAATCTGAAACAGAGCGGGATTCATTACATCTGAATCTGTAACAGAGCGGGATTCATTACATCTGAATCTGTAACAGAGCGGGATTCATTACATCTGAATCTGCAACAGAGAGGGATTCATTACATCTGAATCTGAAACAGAGAGGGATTCATTACATCTGAATCTGAAACAGAACAGGATTCATTAAATCTGAATCTAAAACAGAGAGGGATTCATTAAATCTGAATCTAAAACAGAGAGGGATTCATTACATCTGAATCTGAGACAGAACAGGATTCATTAAATCTGAATCTAAAACAGAGAGGGATTCATTAAATCTGAATCTAAAACAGAGAGGGATTCATTAAATCTGAATCTAAAACAGAGAGGGATTCATTTAATCTGAATCTGAAACAGAGCAGGATTCATTAAATCTGAATCTAAAACAGAGAGGGATTCATTTAATCTGAATCTGAAACAGAGCAGGATTCATTAAATCTGAATCTAAAACAGAGAGGGATTCATTTCATCTGAATCTGAAACAGAGCAGGATTCATTAAATCTGAATCTAAAACAGAGAGGGATTCATTAAATCTGAATCTAAAACAGAGAGGGATTCATTAAATCTGAATCTGAAACAGAGAGGAATTCACTTAGTCTGGATCAGAAACAGATTTTTTCTGAACCAAAGAGAGTGGAAGCATAGTTAAAGGGCCGGCACACAGTAACAAGCAGAACACAATGCATGTTACAAAAACACTCAGCATTCACATTCCAGTTTCACACTTTAAGAAGCACAAAAGCATAATGCGTAAATTTCAAAGGAATCTTCACGACTAATATGAGCGTTGCTAACAGTATGTTATTCACACACAGTGACTGTGTGAAGAACGGGTCTGTTTCCCTGGCCCAGCGCTGGTGTGCATTTGAGGGCGGTCATTTTGATCAGGAACACTTCTACAGCTTATGGCAGAAGCAGACCATTCTTAAACTCCAAAGGTCTGTGTAGAAGAGCAACCTTTCACTCTCCTCTCCGACTGCTACGCTTATTCTCACACAGAAACAGTTCTATGACTAGCTGTCACTGCTTAGAGCCAGGTGTCCTTAGAGCTCAAACACAGGTGAGTCACAGCGCTAGGTTACCTTGCAGAGGCTCAAACGTGTCCATGAAGTCCAGGTTGGGCTGCAGGGGAATCAGGCCTGGCTGAATCATATCGGCATTGCCTGCGTGTGCTGTGGGGAGAGAGAGAACGCAGCATAAAAACTGGAAACAAAAGAAATAAATTCTTCACAAGAGAGCATGGCGTGAGACAGGGTTGCAGTCTTACTCCAAATCTATACCATCTATGTAAATGAACTGGCCACCATGTTGGAACAATCTGCAGTCCCTGGCCTCACTCTTTATGACACTGAAGTCAAATTCCTGCTCTATGCAGATGACCTGGTCCTGCTGTCACCCACAGAAAAAGGGCTTCAGCAGAGACTGGTTCTGTTAGAGCAGTACTGCCAGACCTGGGCCCCGACAGTGAACATGGATAAGACCAGAGTCATAATATTTCAGAAGAAGGCCATTTTACTTTGGGTAACAGTGCCCTAGAACATACCACTAATTACACTTACCTGGGTCTAATTTTCAGTGCATCAGGGAAGTTTGACCTGGCAGTGAATGCACTGAAGGAGAAGGCACACAGGGCTTTTTACATCATAAAGAGAAGGCTTTACAATTTAAATCCACCTATTAAAATCTCGATTAAAATTTTTTGAATGTGTAATTAAAGAAATTGCTCTTTATGGCAGTAAAGTGTGGATTTCCATTATCAAACAATATTACACCAAATGGGAAAAACTCCCAATGGAATCCCTGCATGTAGAATTTTACAAAAAAGCACTAATGCCACACAGCGGGGTGCTGAATCTGCACACTGCAGGGGCTGCACTAATGCCACGCAGCGGGGTGCTGAATCTGCACACTGCAGGGGCTGCACTAATGCCACACAGCGGGGTGCTGAATCTGCACACTGCAGGGGCTGCACTAATGCCACACAGCGGGGTGCTGAATCTGCACACTGCAGGGGCTGCACTAATGCCTCACAGCGGGGTGCTGAATCTGCACACTGCAGGGGCTGCACTAATGCCTCACAGCGGGGTGCTGAATCTGCACACTGCAGGGGTTGCACTAATGCCACGCAGCGGGGTGCTGAATCTGCACACTGCAGGGGCTGCACTAATGCCACACAGCGGGGTGCTGAATCTGCACACTGCAGGGGCTGCACTAATGCCTCACAGCGGGGTGCTGAATCTGCACACTGCAGGGGCTGCACTAATGCCTCACAGCGGGGTGCTGAATCTGCACACTGCAGGGGTTGCACTAATGCCACACAGCGGGGTGCTGAATCTGCACACTGCAGGGGCTGCACTAATGCCACACAGCGGGGTGGTGAATCTGCACACTGCAGGGGTTGCACTAATGCCACACAGCGGGGTGGTGAATCTGCACACTGCAGGGGCTGCACTAATGCCTCACAGCGGGGTGCTGAATCTGCACACTGCAGGGGCTGCACTAATGCCTCACAGCGGGGTGCTGAATCTGCACACTGCAGGGGCTGCACTAATGCCTCACAGCGGGGTGCTGAATCTGCACACTGCAGGGGCTGCACTAATGCCTCACAGCGGGGTGCTGAATCTGCACACTGCAGGGGCTGCACTAATGCCACACAGCGGGGTGGCAATCGCTCTCTCTGTGGCAAACCCTTTCCTGGAAGGATGTGGCGCTGTGGTTAGAGGGAACAGCAGCAGATACAGGGGACCGGCTCTGATCACCCAGAATACCCCAAACCTCAGCAGCAGATACAGGTGACTGGCTCCTCTGCCCTCAGGGATCCTGCTACGTTTCTCTAAAATCCTTTATTTAGCCCGTCCCCCGACCACAGACAACAAGCCAATCAGAAGCACAACATTCTCAGCGGCTTGCAAGTGTCTCTTCCCTAGCTTCATTTCCCCAGGGTAAGAGTAGGAGACTGTCCCAGGAGGAGGGCTGAGGCTGGGGCCATGAAACTGGGTGGCTCTGTCCTCCAGATGGCACCCCCCCAAACGTATCACAGGGTAAAACCTAACAAAGCACCCATTTATCGACCACTAAAAACTGTGTGTGTGTGTGTGTGTGCGCGTATGACTCTGTGTGTGTGTGTGTATGTGTTTGTGCATATGAGTCTGTGTGTGTGTGTTTGTGCGTATGACTCCGTTTGTGTGTGTGTGTTTGTGCGTATGACTCCGTTTGTGTGTGTGTGTGTATGACTCTGTGTGTGTGTGTATGTGTTTGTGCATATGACTCTGTGTGTGTGTGTGTTTTTGCATATGACTCTGTGCTTGTGTGTTTGTGCGTATGACTCTGTGTGTGTGTGTGTTTGTGCATATGACTGTGTGTGTGTGTGTGTGTGTGTATTTGTGCGTATGACTCTGTGTGTGTGTGTGTGTATTTGTGCGTATGACTCTGTGTGTGTGTGTGTATTTGTGCGTATGACTCTGTGTGTGTGTGTGTGTGTGTGTGTGTGTGTATGTGTGTGTGTGAGTATGTGTGTGTGTGTGTGAGTGTGTTTGTGCGTATGAGTGTGTGTGTGTGTGTGTGTATTTGTGCATATGACTCTGTGTTTGAGTGTGTGTCTTTGTGTGTGTGTCTGTGTGTGTGTGTGTGTGTTTGTGCATATGACTCTGTGTGTGTGTGTGTGCATTTGTGCGTATGACTCTGTGTGTGTGTGTGTGTGTGTTTGTGCGTATGACTCTGTGTGTGTGTGTGTGTATTTGTGCGTATGACTCTGTGTGTGTGTGTGTGTGTGTGTGTATTTGTGCGTATGAGGGAGGTTGAGGGGACGTCAGCAGCACACGAGCAGAATCATGTGATGCTCATGTTCCTGTAGCCACGGGCAACCCATTAGAGCATTAACCCTCCCACTCATGTCCTGCCACTGAACTGAATGTGGTCTCTATGCGGGCGGGGTGCAGAGGGACTGTGTGGTCTCTATGCGGGCGGGGTGCAGAGGGACTGTGTGGTGTCTATGCGGGCGGGGTGCAGAGGGACTGTGTGGTCTCTATGCGGGCGGGGTGCAGAGGGACTGTGTGGTCTCTATGCGGGCGGGGTGCAGAGGGACTGTGTGGTCTCTATGAGGGCGGGGTGCAGAGGGACTGTGTGGTCTCTATGCGGGCGGGGTGCAGAGGGACTGTGTGGTCTCTATGCGGGCGGGGTGCAGAGGGACTGTGTGGTCTCTATGCGGGCGGGGTGCAGAGGGACTGTGTGGTCTCTATGCGGGCGGGGTGCAGAGGGACTGTGTGGTCTCTATGCGGGCGGGGTGCAGAGGGACTGTGTGGTCTCTATGCGGGCGGGGTGCAGAGGGACTGTGTGGTCTCTATGCGGGCGGGGTGCAGAGGGACTGTGTGGTCTCTATGTGGGCGGGATGCAGAGGGACTGTGTGGTCTCTATGCGGGCGGGGTGCAGAGGGACTGTGTGGTCTCTATGCGGGCGGGGTGCAGGGGGACTGTGTGGTCTCTATGCGGGCGGGGTGCAGAGGGACTGTGTGGTCTCTATGTGGGCGGGGTGCAGAGGGACTGTGTGGTCTCTATGTGGGCGGGATGCAGAGGGACTGTGTGGTCTCTATGCGGGCGGGGTGCAGAGGGACTGTGTGGTCTCTATGTGGGCGGGGTGCAGAGGGACTGTGTGGTCTCTATGCGGGCGGGGTGCAGAGGGACTGTGTGGTCTCTATGCGGGCGGGGTGCAGAGGGACTGTGTGGTCTCTATGCGGGCGGGGTGCAGAGGGACTGTGTGGTCTCTATGCGGGCGGGGTGCAGAGGGACTGTGTGGTCTCTATGCGGGCGGGGTGCAGAGGGACTGTGTGGTCTCTATGCGGGCGGGGTGCAGAGGGACTGTGTGGTCTCTATGCGGGCGGGGTGCAGAGGGACTGTGTGGTCTCTATGCGGGCGGGGTGCAGAGGGACTGTGTGGTCTCTATGTGGGCGGGGTGCAGAGGGACTGTGTGGTCTCTATGCGGGCGGGGTGCAGAGGGACTGTGTGGTCTCTATGCGGGCGGGGTGCAGAGGGACTGTGTGGTCTCTATGCGGGCGGGGTGCAGAGGGACTGTGTGGTCTCTATGCGGGCGGGGTGCAGAGGGACTGTGTGGTCTCTATGCGGGCGGGGTGCAGAGGGACTTTGTGGTCTCTATGCGGGCGGGGTGCAGAGGGACTGTGTGGTCTCTATGCGGGCGGGGTGCAGAGGGACTGTGTGCCGTTATTCAGGGGGCCGTCTCACCGATCTCCCTGGGGTTGGGCCAGGCCACAGGCTGGTGAGAGGCCAGGGTGGAGAAGAGGGTGTCGGAGAACTCTGACATCAGCACATCCATGTCGAACAGGGGGTCCATCTCCATAGGAATGGGAGAGTCGTGACTCTTGCGCTGGGAACGCCGGCCAGACGCTACCTCCTCGTCCTGGCAAAGGGAGACACGGAGTGTGTCTGGAAAGACCTCGCCAAACAGGGAAAACTGCTCTTCCGCCCCCTTGGGTTTCAAAATGCGACAAGCAGCCAGTTAGTTAACCACAAAGCATGTGACAACGCAAACAAACACAGCTCTACACCGAATGTGTACAACATGGTGTACATTAACCAAAACAGTGCGCCCCTGAGTGAGGGGTCTCTCTCTCTCTGCACCCCTGAATGAGGGGTCTCTCTCTCTCCCTCTTTCTCTGCACCCCTGAGTGAGGGGTCTCTCTCTCTCTGCACCCCTGAGTGAGGGGTCTCTCTCTCTCCCTCTCGCTCTGCGCCCCTGAGTGAGGGGTCTCTCTCTCTCTCTCTCTGCACCCCTGAGTGAGGGGTCTCTCTCTCTCTCTATCTCTCTGCACCCCTGAGTGAGGGGTCTCTCTCTCTCTCTCTCTCTCTGCGCCCCTGAGTGAGGGGTCTCTCTCTCTCTCTCTCTGCGCCCCTGAGTGAGGGGTCTCTCTCTCTCTCTCTCTCTCTGCGCCCCTGAGTGAGGGGTCTCTCTCTCTCTCTCTCTGCACCCCTGAGTGAGGGGTCTCTCTCTCTCTCTCTCTCTGCACCCCTGAGTGAGGGGTCTCTCTCTCTCTCTCTCTCTCTGCACCCCTGAGTGAGGGGTCTCTCTCTCTCTCTGCACCCCTGAGTGAGGGGTCACCTGGCAGAACAGTGTCCAAACAAAGGTTTTGGTGGTTTCCTTGGAAACCAGGTGTGTGAAGCCAATCAAAGACTCAAATTAAGTACCAAATTAAGTACTCAAATAAAGACACACCCATCAGACACTGTGGCCTTCTGGGATTTCCATCCCATTCGTGATCCAAACGAGGCCAGATGACCCATGGCTCATCTGCTTTGGCCTGCTTTGGACTGGTTTGGCCTGGTTTGTCTTTCTCACTTAATGCTTGCCCTCAAATGTCCAATTTGGTGATCTGCTGTCTATAATTTCTCCAAAGCAAAATTCAGTTTGGCAAACTTTTCTTTCTAAAAGATGAGCAGCTGCTGCTTGTGTCTTTCCCAGGCAGAGAACGGCCCCAGGTCTTTGTGGCAGTAGCAACATGCAAAGGCCAAACCTCCAGGAACAGCAAATGCTTCTTCTGTTCAACATTAATGCTGTTACAAAACTAGGCCTAGTAAAGGCATTCAACACAAACACAAACAGTATGCAAAAATGTTATTTGTGTTGCTGGAAAACTGAAAAACTGGCTCATGCGAGTTTAAAGAATATTCATTTGGAAGAGCTGTGTGGCCATCAACAGTTTCAGGTGACAGCCAGCACATGCTGAGTCCACTGCGCAGGGACCGAGCTGAACGGGGGACACCGCTGTGTTTGACATTGTGAAAGGAGAGTTAAGGCTCAACACAGAATGGCATGCTTAAACTGCATTAACAGGGTTAACGCACTGCCATGTTTGATCAAACTCATGCCTCAGTGCGAGGGGAAGGAGGCAGGGTGCTGTAGGGTTAGAGCGCTGGGCTTACAGCTGAGGTACTGCGGGTTTCATTCCCAGAGAGGCACTGACACTTTCCCCTTCAGAAAGCTTTCAGAATTTCTTTATCAATTATCCAGCTGTATGAATTCTTACATTTTTATTTCAGAGTACTTTAGTTGAGAGTATTGGTATCTGTGTAACTGTGGATGTACCCAGAAACTCGGTGCTTACTTTGAGCAGGCTCGACAGGTCTTCATCTTTGTGTTTCTGTAACTGACATGGACAAATTCATGAAAGTTAATTACACAGAGTACCTGGCCACTGATCACAATATGCTTCACAGAGTTGGCAAAATATTAACTACAGATGATTCAGGTGAGGGAAACGATGAGCAGTCAGTAGATATTGATTTTCAGATGTGTGTTGATTCATGCTGTAATGCTTTAAACTGTTGCCCTCAGCTGAATTTAAGACACATTTAAGACACAGCTGAAGTTAACACACACCACAGTTAGCACTGCAGGGACTGGATTCCCATCACAGACTGAACCAGCACAGCAAACCTACCCTTTTCTTGAAGTACGTCCTCCACTTGTGGTACTCCCGGATGACAATCTCAATTCTTCTCTTCCAATATTTCCCCTCTGTAGTTATCGCCTTTGTGTGACAAAGAGAGAGTGTGTGAGTGTGTGTGTCACAGGGAGAGAGGGCGTGTAAGGGGCTGTGTGTGAGAGAGGGGAGAGATTTTTGTGTGTGTGTGTTTGAGAGAGAGAAAGAGAGAGAGAGTGAGTGAGAAAAATTGTGTGTGTGTGTCTAAGAGAGGGAAAGAGTGTGTGAGTAGGGTGTGTGTAAGAATGGCGAGACTGTCATTGTGTTTAAAAAAAATTGTGTGTGTGTGCATGTGCACGTGTGTGCGCATGTGTGTGTGTGTGCATGCGTGTGTGCGTGTGTGTGTGTGCGCGTGTGCGTGTGTGCATGTGCGTGCGTGCGTGCGTGTATGTGTGTGCGTGTGCACGCGCGCATATGTGTGTGTGCATGTGTGTATGTGTGTGTGCATGTGTGTATGTGTGTGCACGCGCGCATGTGTGTGTGTGCATGTGTGTATGTGTGCGTGCGTGTGTGCGTGTATGTGTGTGCGTGCGCGTGTGTGTGTGCGCGTGTGTGCATGCGTGTGAGCGTGTGTGCGTGTATGTGCGTGCGTGTGTGTCCGTGTGAGAGAGAGAGTGTGAGAGACTGACAGAGATGATGTGGGCAGGATGAAGAGGGTCTTTCTGAGCTGGTGTACATGAGAGAGTCAGGCAGGTCACCTCTGCGGGACGATGATCTTCCGAGCTAATCGTCCCATCCAGCGGAGTCACAAAATGGCAGACAGGATTCTCCCGCTTCTCCACATCTGCAGAAGGAGAAGAGAACGAGGCAGGCCTCAAAAACTGAGCAAACCACGGGATGGATGAGGAGGGTCATTGCCCTGCTCCCTGGATTCTGTGCTATTATTTAATTAGCCCAGGCATTTGTGTAATCTGTCATTTAGCTCATTAACAGCTACACCATAGTTTATACACTTTTGTCTGCGAGGCACATCCACACAACAAACTGAACTGTTATGTGTTTTGAAGGGATCCTTGAATGTTTGTAACATTCTGTTCCACGCAGGCGGTGAAGGGGATTCTGGGTTTTGTAGTTCTGTACGCTTCCATGCAGAGGACACTTACACTGCATGTACCAGGCTCTCCAGATGGCGTTGTTCAGCCGGATCTTATCCCTCCACAGCAGCTTCAGGCCTTTGAAGTTCTTCCATTTTGGTGACACTAGTTTTCCACTGCAAAACCAAAGAGCCATGAGAGTTCTGAGCAGGTGCAACCATTCACTGCACACTAGTCAACAGCGCAAGAGAGGACAAGCCAAAGGCCGTAAATCTTAGATGTTTTGAATATTTCTGGAATGTGTGATGTCAGAGTCTTGTGTAAACACTGCTACAGCGCGTTTCCCTCATGGGTAAATCAAGCAGACGAGCCATCTCCAGCTGCACCATCGCACAGGGCCTGCATTCTGCAGCTCCAAACCGCCCCTTACATCGCAGGCCTGAGCCCTCCGCTGGGCCGGCCTCCAGCTGCACCATCGCACAGGGCCTGCATTCTGCAGCTCCAAACCGCCCCTTACATCGCAGGCCTGAGCCCTCCGCTGGGCCGGCCTCCAGCTGCACCATCGCACAGGGCCTGCATTCTGCAGCTCCAAACCGCCCCTTACATCGCAGGCCTGAGCCCTCCGCTGGGCCGGCCTCCAGCTGCAGTGGCAGGGAGAACCTCCCTGGCTAACAGGAGAAACCCTGAGCAGAGCCCCGCTCAGAGGGGGAGCCCATCTGCTTCTGGCCAGCACTGGGGAATCAATGTATGTAAAGACAGGGTGTACTTGGTGCTGACTGTCAGGTCAGTGCGGCTGACAAGAAGGTTCGGTTTCTGGCAGGACCCAGCTAGGTGTCCCTCCAGCAATGAGGACATTAGTGTCTAGACTATCAGCAACTTACCAGCCAATCATCATTCACATCTAACCAGCCAATCATCATTCCTATCTATATTTATTACAAGCCTTCACACATCCAATCACATGCAGAAAACACAATACCTTAACTGAGCAGCAGTAATGCCAGTGACCACAGCTACAGCTACTGAATCACAAATAGTCGAAGGTGGCCTCAGTTGTAGTCTCCATCACTTTTACGTCCATCAGGCAAAACATTTCATAAGTCAAAAAGACAAAAGACAGCATGGACCTGTGATATGTCCAGGGTCTATGCATGCAGATTCAGGGTCAGGTTTCCCTGTGTATATCCTAACCTTATCCATTACGAGATAAAAACCTAACCTGATCCTACATCAGCACTTCTCCTCTTAAGATGCTTAATGACTACAGAGGCTAAGAACTCCAAAGCCTAGAGGTTAAGATTTAATTTCCCATAATCATCCAGTGGACTCCTACAACTGCTGCCAAGAGCAGAACACAGGAGCACTGCCAACAGACGTCAGCCCAGCTGAGCTCTTTTGGCCCACTGGCTATGCCCAGCCTTATAGCCCTGCAAGGGCCTGGACACAGCGTGTCTCTGCGCAGCCCTACTGGACACAGCATGCCTCCATGCAGCCCTACTGGACACAGCATGTCTCTGCGCAGCCCTACTGGACACAGCGTGTCTCTGCGCAGCCCTACTGGACACAGCATGTCTCTGCGCAGCCCTACTGGACACAGCGTGCCTCCGCGCAGCCCTACTGGACACAGAGTATCTCTGCGCAGCCCTACTGGACACAGCGTGCCTCTGCGCAGCCCTACTGGACACAGCGTGTCTCTGCCCAGCCTTAGAGCCCTACTGGACACAGCATGTCTCTGCCCAGCCTTAGAGCCCTACTGGACACAGCGTGTCTCTACGCAGCCCTACTGGACACAGCATGTCTCTGCGCAGCCCTACTGGACACAGCGTGCCTCCGTGCAGCCCTACTGGACACAGCGTATCTCTGCGCAGCCCTACTGGACACAGCGTGCCTCTGCGCAGCCCTACTGGACACAGCGTGTCTCTGCCCAGCCTTAGAGCCCTACTGGACACAGCGTGTCTCTACGCAGCCCTACTGGACACAGCGTGTCTCTGCCCAGCCTTAGAGCCCTACTGGACACAGCGTGTCTCTGCCCAGCCCTACACCCTACTGGACACAGCGTGCCTCCGCGTAGCCCTACAGCCCTACTGGACACAGCGTGTCTCTGCGCAGCCCTACAGCCCTACTGGACACAGCGTGTCTCTGCGCAGCCCTACAGCCCTACTGGACACAGCGCTGGGAGAATGCAGGAGCCGTGGTGACAGGACAGGCGTGTGAGAAGGCAGACTAACACCCTCAAACCGCTGACATGAACACACACTCTATCAGGCGGCGAGCTGACCGTCACTGATATTGCAAACGAACAAGCACGCAGTTAAGTGCCACATCAGTGTCCCCTCTTCACCCAGAGAGGGGGAAGAGTGAGCGCAGAGGAGAGGAGGAGAGGGGGAGCATGGGAGAGGTGTGACTGCATTTTAAATGACAAAATCATCAGTCTGAACATGCATTCTGCTCTGTACCATTCCAAAGTCAACAAGCTCAATGTAACCGAACAGAAAAAGCACTAAAGCGTCGCTTTCCCAGGGTCTCAGAGGCAGCTGCCACAGACTTTATGCCTGGAATTTAAATACCAAATGCCACACTTCTGGCAAGGCAAATGAACAGACGTTTTTTTATGTTTATGCGTAACGTTTCTCACAGTGCACTAAAAAATAACCCGTTTTGTAGGAATTCTCGTGAAAAGTTTTCATGTGAAGGGCAGTTTGGTGTGTGGCTATTTTTAGTCTCTCTAATCGGGCCCTGGTCGGCCTGCTGTTTACAGCCTCTGCAGACAACGGGCCAATGGACAGGGCCATGGGGCAGAGGTTTCCCCTGCGCTTTCCCAAAGCTGCCTCCGAAACGACCAGCACAGACGCACTGCTCCTTCTGTTTGACACCCCACAGAATCAACTGTAAACCTGCAGCTTTCTGGGCAGTCCAAGCAGAAGGTGTGAACCCGTGGCAGAGGCGGCCCCCCCGGCACCACTCCAACAGAACCTGCGTAAAATAAACAGCGCTCCGCGAGAGCTTGGGTCCTTTTCCAGGAACGCTTCTGCTTTTTAACATTACGCAACGGTGATGCCCGCTCCAGTTTGTTGAGCAACAGCGGAGCCTCCCAGAGATGCAGTCTGCACCTGACCTGCTGCGGCGTGCCTGCAGGCAGTGCAGAGCTGCGTGCAGAGCTGCGTCTATGGCGGCTTTCATTCCACCACTTACTGCTGCTCCAGCTGCTGCATTACATTACCTTACATGTCTGCATTCAGCAGACACGCTTTAAATATTTCAACACACTGGATTTAACATGTTTGTGCATCTAGATATTTACTGAAACAATTCACTATTCAAATGTCTCAAGGGTACAACATCAATAGGAACTGAACCTGCAGCCTAAAATACAAACACAGACACGCTCACTCACACACACACACACACACGCGCGCACGCGCACACACACACGCGCACACACGTGCACACACGCGCACACACACGCGCACACACGCGCACACACACGCGGACACACGCGCACACACACAGACGCACACACGCACACACGCACACACACACACACGCACAGCCACACACACAGACAGACGCACAGACACACACACACACACGCACACACACACACGCACACGCACACACACGCACGCACACACGCACGCACACACGCACGCACACACACACACACGCACACACACACACACACACACACGCACACACACACGCACACACACACGCACACACACAGACACACACACAGACACACACAGACACACACAGACACACTCTCTGTTTAGACAAGCCTACGCACAAGAGCAGACCATACACACAGGGCGCAGGTCTGGGCGTTCCACTGTCTGATAGGGAACCTGACTGACTGGAGAAGTATCTCATTTCACAAACACACTGCCAAGAATCTACTACATGAAGAAGCAAAAGAGACTGACTGATTATTATTATTATTATTATTATTATTATTATTATTATTATTATTATTACAATAATAATAACACACTCCTGGAAACTGGGCAGAGTCATAGCACAGGGTGGAATCAGTTAGGCTCATAGTGATAAGTTAAAGTTAAAGGTGAGGAAAACCATTCTACGGCCAGCTGGTCACTCTGTTGACTCTGAGGTAATAAGGAATTAAACTAGTGACATACATGTAACTGTAGTGCCCAACAGTAAATCTGATTATGGAGCAAAGGCCTAGAATAGCATCAGGCTGCTCACCTGCCCCAAACCCCCTCACCCCCGCAAAAGACACGCTCGCCTTTTACCCCATGCCCTCCGCGCCCCCCCAGCAGAGATGAACACTTGGCATTTGTTTTCTTTTTTTGGCTCAGGGTCATGTGAGCTGCACTGTGGCAGAAGGGCAGATATGGCGGTGCAGGCGCTGCTGTAACTCAATCTGTTTACCACTGCAAAGCGCACTGCTGTGGCCAACGCAGCCAGAGCAGCCAGCGCAGCCAAAGCAGCCAAAGCAGCCAGCCCAGCCAGAGCAGCCAGAGTCTGGGTTGTGCTGGGTCACTGCGATGTTGGCACTATAGCTTGAGGTCAGCAGGTCATGGGGTCTAATCCCAGGCCTGGCATGGCAGGACTGTAATTTTCGCACGTGCTCAGACAGACGATAGCGGGAGAGAATCTGCAGTGCAGCTCAGGCAATCAGCGTTTCCTGATCAATCGCCAAATCAGGGAGGACTGAGAGACTCATTTACTAATGAGCTCCATTTACTAACGAGCTCCAGCGATTCAAACAGGAAACTATTAAAGATCGGTTAGCACGCTTATTGGTAACGGGAGCTGAAAACATGCACAGTGTTAGATAAACCATGACTGCGATTTCCCCTCGTGTCACACACGTAGGGCTGTAACAGACTGATTTTCCCCTCCTCAGTACAGTACAGTCATTTAGCTGATGCCTTTATCCAAAGCGACTTACAGATGAATGGGCTAACCAAGGGCCAGTCTCCCCTGGGAGCAATGTGGGGTTAAGGGCCTTGCTCAAGGGCCCAACAGCAATGGTGTTCTTGCTGTGGCTGGAAAGGGACTTGAACTGCCATCCTCAGGGGTCCCAGTCATGTACCTTAGTCACTAGACTATCGGCTGCCCCCCTCCTATGGTCCTCTGAACCGGTTTCCTCCTTCACCAATTATCTCCACATGATTTATGGCCCAGTGTAAACACAACACAGCACTTTGTGCGTCTGCCGCTGCAAGCCGCTTGTCAAAGGCAGAGAACAGCTCTAATGACGATCACAAGTGTCATGCTGACAGACAATGTACTAAACTGCTAAAGCTCAGCTGTAATGGTTAAAATTAATTAGCTACTTCATTTGAGCTCAGTGTTACTTTTTCCATTAAGTTCAGTTCTTATGTGTCTTAAGTTACATTCAATAATCTACCTGCAGGTTATGCTTTTTTTAAACAAACTTAGTGCTAAATAAAAATCTGCCATCCCAAGGGATAGCCTCGTCTGCCAGTGGCATCTGCGCAGACAGCTGTAAACTGGGAGGGATGCTCCCACCTCAGCTTCGGCCGCTCTTCACTCTGCTAACGTCTCCCATGCTAGTGCTAACAATAACCTCTCAGAGAGCACATCTCAGGAGTAAGTGACTTCACCTGCAGTGAAAACAAGCTGGCGGGAAAAACACAGGAACTCTTGGGACAGCGTCCTATGGCCACAACCTGAGGCGCAAAAACAATGCTATAAAACAATGCACTGAAAACGACTGCAGTCACCAGCACACCTGGGCAGCTCTGCAGGTAGCTGGATGTAGTGTTGATTCATTTAGTTGTTCAAACACCAACAGCATAAGATGATTTGACAGTGTTTCTAAGATGCTTCTGGGAGGGTTCAAGGACCCTGAATGACAACTACTTACTTGAGCCAATCACATGCAATAAAAATCATGCCATGTACTTACAGCTAGGCCACCCGCATGCCAGGCCCAATATAGCCCTTATGAGTGCAGTAATTAACATTATGCAACCTGACATTGTTCAGACTCATAACCCGAGCTTGCTGGGCCACCTCCTCTGGTGCAGCTCCAGGACTTCAGCACAGGCTTAAGAACACGCAGTCTCTCCTCACTGAGCCCTGCTGGACCCTTTAATAACCTCTATGCTGTGTGGGCAGGGCTGCGGGCTATATGGGCTGGACCATTTACACATGGCTTATTTTCCACACAGCTCTCCCCTGTGTCCACACAGTGTTCTGGTGTTAAAGTCACAGAGCACACACAACCAGTGTGTGTCATATAAACTAATGCAGTACAATACACTGTGCAGCTGCAGGAATGGAGGAGTCCACTGGGCACTGAGGAGCCCCCATCCTCCAGTAAAGCAAACTGAAGAGATGACCCCCCCATCCTCACTCTGCCCCACCCCCATCCTCACCCAGCTCCGCCCCCACCCTCACTCTGCCCCGCCCCACTCCTTACACTGCCCCGCCCCCATTCCCCCTCTACCCTGCCCCCATCCTAGCTCTGCCCCACCCCATCCTCACTCTGCCCCGCCCCACTCCTCACTCTACCCGCCCCTATCCTCACCCAGCCCCACCCCTATCCTCACCCAGCCCCGCCCCCATCCTCATTACCTCCTGTGCTACTTCTGAGGGGTGAAATGACACCCCCACAAAAAGGGCTCGCACTCACACAGATACACATATAAACACGTGCACGGACAGATGGGTCCTGGCTGCAGGAGGAAATTGAGAGTAAAGATCCCCTGACTGCAGACATGCTCATCCATTATAAGCAGGTGATCTGTGATTATCAGCTTGATGAGTGCTGAACAGGCGCACAGCAGTCTGGGCTGCATGTGAAGATGCAGCTGTGTTGAGGGTCCCTGAAGCAGAGATGTGATTTCTCATAGCTGGTGAGAGAATGCTGATTTTCACACCTGTCAGGCATACTTTGTCACCAGACAGGTTTAAAATGGGGTGCGGTTCAGTGTTCAGCACAAAGCAGGAAATTAATCACCAGCAAAATCCACATCTGAAGTCAAAGTAAAGTTGCTTTATTGAGAGTTAGCTATCATAGAGCCAGTAGAGTCAGACCCTGAGTTTAGAACAGGCCATACCTGTGTGTCTGGAGCACAGCACTGCAGTCGGTCAGACGGTGGGAGCTCAGGTGAATTAAGGAGCTCAGCCAGTGATCCAGGTGCACAGGTTTGATTCCCAGGTGGGGCACTGCAGCTAAACTCTTAATCTGAAGTGCTTAACCCGAGTGGCTTTGGTAGCAGCCAGACACAGGGGGGTGTAGCTCAGTGTACAGGAGGGCAGGGGGGTGTAGCTCAGCGTACAGGAGGGCAGGGAGGTGTAGCTCAGCGTACAGGAGGGCAGGGGGGTGTAGCTCAGTGTACAGGAGGGCAGGGGGGTGTAGCTCAGTGCAAAGGAGGGCAGGGGGGTGTAGCTCAGTGTACAGGAGGGCAGGGGGGTGTAGCTCAGTGCAAAGGAGGGCAGGGGGGTGTAGCTCAGCGTACAGGAGGGCAGGGAGGTGTAGCTCAGCGTACAGGAGGGCAGGGGGGTGTAGCTCAGTGTACAGGAGGGCAGGGGGGTGTAGCTCAGCGTACAGGAGGGCAGGGGGGTGTAGCTCAGTGTACAGGAGGGCAGGGGGGTGTAGCTCAGCGTACAGGAGGGCAGGGGGGTGTAGCTCAGTGTACAGGAGGGCAGGGGGGTGTAGCTCAGTGTACAGGAGGGCAGGGGGGTGTAGCTCAGTGTACAGGAGGGCAGGGGGGTGTAGCTCAGCGTACAGGAGGGCAGGGGGGTGTAGCTCAGTGTACAGGAGGGCAGGGGGGTGTAGCTCAGTGTACAGGGGGGCAGGGGGGTGAAGTGGGCAGAATGATGTGACTTCTGTTGTCATGGTGACAAAAACAGCTGTAGCATTTGTGTTGTTTCAGGCCTGTCCAGCTCTCTCACAGAAACAGGGTTCTCCAAGGGTCATTCCTGCATGCTGTTCACCCGCCTCTCTCTGTTTGTGTAATCTGTCACTTCCTCACAGAGACTTTAAACATCCCATGGCTTCCCCTGTTTCCTCCATTACAAGAGGAGACACCAGCCTGAGACAGTGAAGTGCCAGGGAAGCACAGGCCCTGCTGGGGCTGCAGGCCGGGGAAGCACAGGCCCTGCTGGGGCTGCAGGCCGGGGAAGCACAGGCCCTGCTGGGGCTGCAGGCCGGGGAAGCACAGGCCCTGCTGGGGCTGCAGGCCGGGGAAGCACAGGCCCTGCTGGGGCTGCAGGCCGGGGAAGCACAGGCCCTGCTGGGCCTGCAGGCCAGGGCAAGCACAGGCCCTGCTGGGGCTGCAGGCCAGGGAGGCGCAGGCCCAGGCTGGGGCTGCAGGCCAGGGCAGGCCCTGCTGGGGCTGCAGGCCCTGCTGGGGCTGCAGGCCAGGGAGGCGCAGGCCCTGCTGGGGCTGCAGGCCGGGGAGGCGCAGGCCCTGCTGGGCCTGCAGGCCAGGGAGGCGCAGGCCCTGCTGGGGCTGCAGGCCAGGGAGGCGCAGGCCCTGCTGGGGCTGCAGGCCGGGGAGGCGCAGGCCCTGCTGGGCCTGCAGGCCAGGGAAGCACAGGCCCTGCTGGGGCTGCAGGCCAGGGAGGCGCAGGCCCTGCTGGGCCTGCAGGCCAGGGAGGCGCAGGCCCTGCTGGGGCTGCAGGCCGGGGAGGCGCAGGCCCTGCTGGGGCTGCAGGCCAGGGAAGCACAGGCCCTGCTGGGAAGCACAGGCCCTGCGATCTATACTCAGAAACTCAGTGCTGGCCGTCACACACACATCAAAAGGCCAAAACAGGAGGGCCAGTGTTTCACTGTCTCATGGCAACCGCTGCAGAACCAATCAAATAATTACAAATCAGTGCACATGGCAGCAAGTAAAAGTGCAGAGCTGCAAGGCGCTGCGGCCTGAGGCACAGAGAGCTGGGCTCATATAGGTGAGGTTATACAGGTGACAGACTGAGGTACTGTACACAAACAGTCACTCTCACACACTGGCGCATTAATCTGGGAGCTGTCATGTGCAGGGTCTGTGCTCTCTGAGCGACGCGGTCATGGCCTGCGGTCATGGCCCGGACAGCCACAGCTGTGGTGTGAGAGCACCTGGGCTGCTAAGTTTAGAACGTTCCGGAGCCCACAGACACCCCCAGGCAGAGCACGGCGAGGCGTGGGCATGCCATGCCAGTCCCCCTCCCCACGGTCTGCAGAAAGGGCAGGGGAGCCCACATTCTTTCCTTTACAGCTGACAGCCCCTGACCTCTGCCCCCATCCACCCCCCCCTCTGGCATCCAGATCTCTGAGTCACCAGCACTGGATCTGCTACTGCTAGAAACTCTACTCCACCCACAGTCATTCCCCAGGCTATTCTTAGGCCCTGCTGTTTATTCATCAGTGATACCCCCAACTGTGCACTGACCCACCCCCCACCCCCCAAACTCTCTGCCTCCCCCACCCCCCACACCTCAAAGTCTCTGCCTGCCCCCCACCCCCCCACATCCCAAACTCTCTGCCTGCCTCTCCCCCAAGCCCCCCAACCCCAAAACCACAGTCTCACTTTCATCCCCCCCAAACCCTTCCAGTGCTGGCCCAGGTGTGGTAAGGATGCTGCCTGCCACACACTGTGACTGTGCTGACCACCAGAAGGTCATTGTGACACTGAGAGTTTCATAGCTGAGGTTCAGGAGAGCCGCGGGGTGCGCGCCCGTCACAGAGCCGTGGGGTGCGCGCCCGTCACAGAGCCGTGGGGTGCGCGCCCGTTACAGGCCCGTCACAGTTACTCAGCACTTTAAGCTCTGTTAGAGCATCTCTGCAGTGCCTCGCTCCTCACCTGGCTCCTACGGTTCCATCTGGTTGTAGAATTTAAGCTTAAAAAACAAAAGCCCAGGAGCACAGCCTGCAGACCAGCATTAAAATAATCAGAGAAACTATGTGTCTCTACTACTGCAGATCAACCCCTTCAACACCCTTACAATACAATCTACACAATTAAAACAACCTGCAATTACTCCGTCAGTATACACACATTAGACATTAACTAGGCCTGAAGATTGTTAGGGCCAGACTATTGGTGGAAATGTCACCTGTCAGAAAAAAACATGTCTGTGTCTGAGCTTCTGTAGGCGAGGTGCTCTGGAGGAAAACCCCACATCTCACAGCACAGTCTATATCCTTCCTCCTGTCAGTCTTTCCCCATAAATAAGGGCTGCTTCAGTGAGTCACATGAATTCTGTAATCTGTGTGAAGAGCCAGAAAAAAGCTGGACAGTATTATTTAGCAGTGCATCTAATACCACCAAGACCTGTGACTGGCGTAACAATACATTTCAATATAACTACACATTTTTTTATTTTAGTCATTTAACAGATGCTAAAGCAACTTGAATTAAGTTTTACAAAGCAGCGTACAAATTAGTGATTAAGCAGGCTTACTTCAAAACTGACCACAGAGAGACTTTAACTAGTGACATTTCTCAAGCAACTGCTTGGAAAACTGGCCTTGAATTTATAAAAATGCAACCAAACACAACATCTCTGAGACCACAGCACAGTGACCGTATCTCTGAGACCACAGCGTCATGACCCCAGCTCTATGCCATTGCAGATTTTTTGGCTTTGGCTGTTCTTTTAACATGTTTGCAGCTTTGTACATGTTCTGTACTCAGTTCATTGCTGAGTTAATGTGAACGAAACCTTCACCTCACCCATTACTCTGCTCCTTACTCTGGCCCATGAACTGAATATATAGGGAGGAATTGCTTATTATGTTATGTTTTTGGGTTTAAGGGCGCAGGTCAGAGTAACCAGGCCGCTCATTAAGGGCGCACGTCAGAGTAACCAGGCCACTCATTAAGGGCGCAGGTCAGAGTAACCAGGCCACTTATTAAGAGCGCACGTCAGAGTAACCAGGCCACTCATTAAGGGCGCAGGTCAGAGTAACCAGGCCACTCATTAAGGGCGCAGGTCAGAGTAACCAGGCTGCTCATTAACAGCGCAGGTCAGAGTAACCAGGCGCTCATTAAGGGCGCAGGCCAGAGTAACCAGGCCGCTCATTAAGGGCGCACGTCAGAGTAACCAGGCCGCTCATTAAGAGCGCAGGTCAGAGTAACCAGGCCGCTCATTAAGAGCGCAGGTCAGAGTAACCAGGCCGCTCATTAAGAGCGCAGGTCAGAGTAACCAGGCCGCTCATTAAGAGCGCAGGTCAGAGTAACCAGGCTGCTCATTAAGGGCGCAGGTCAGAGTAACCAGGCCGCTCATTAAGGGCGCAGGTCAGAGTAACCAGGCTGCTCATTAAGGGCGCAGGTCAGAGTAACCAGGCCGCTCATTAAGGGCGCAGGCCAGAGTAACCAGGCCGCTCATTAAGGGCGCAGGTCAGAGTAACCAGGCTGCTCATTAAGAGCGCAGGCCAGAGTAACCAGGCTGCTCATTCAGAGCGCAGGCCAGAGTAACCAGGCCGCTCATTAAGGGTGCAAGCAGAGGCTGGAGAACTACTTGTTTCTGCTTCTCAATGGCAAACTGTCATTTTATCTGATATATATGCTGCTGAATTTAGCAGCATACACCAGCACTGCAGATGTTACCAGCGCCCTCTGGATGCACGGAATTTAGAGGGATTTTCCCGGGGAATAACATCGCCTTTTTTCAGAAAGTGCCATCTACCACATTTCGATGTTCTGCTCCAACAAAAGTGCGGACTTGCGCGCGCACACACACGCACACAAAGTTTTAATAAGTAACAATAAGTTTCCCACGTGATTTACCTATCAGCCCACTGTACGGTCGAAATCCTAACTTGTATGTCTTTGCATCTTAACACTTCCCGAGTATTTACACTCTCGGAGTTCCATGCCCGAAGGTGACTTGGGTCACGGCACTCAGATGAGTCATTAATTCCCTGCACCAGCGATGCAAGATCATACGCGAATCAGCAAACCAAACCTTCACACCTTCAGCAATTGCGCTGGCTGTCAAAAACATTCGCAGAACACGCTTCAGAAAATTGGCAGATTCTTTACATGACACTCTTGAAAGACCATTTGTCGAGTGATATAAACTCAAAATAATATTGCTATTTCGATCTTGTATATGTTTATTACATATAAAATCATAGGATTTGTAAGCAGAGAATGCTAAGTCGATTCTACCTTGCAAAACTATACAGATTATTTGCAAGTAACTGCTAACATGCAAGACTCTTGTCGTTGTTGAACTATTTCAATACATTACAGATTTTATTTAGCTACGTCAGCACATATAATGCAATTTTTCCAACACTCCATTTTAATCACGATTCAACCCTTTGGAACTTTTCCAGCCTCTAAACAGAATTTTTCAACCCCCAATTAAGGACCCTAAAGATGGGAAATAATAACTCATAGAGAGAACAAGCGAACTCGTTACATGGCTGACAGTAACCCCCACCGCCCGCATGACCGACAAACCTCAAGTTTCAGTATGAATGAGAATCATACCTACAAATTAAAACAACCCAGCTTGTAACCTTGTGACCGCGTCTGGCTGAAGTTATTGTGAATACAGTGAACTCTCTACTAACTGCAGGCGACACTAGGCTGCAGTTCTTTGTATGACTCTAAAGTTTAGAACCTGCAATTTACACGCAGGAACTGGACGAAAGATTAATGGGAAACAGTATAAAATAAACCAAACTCCGAATTTATACGCAAAGAAAGTAACTGAACAATACATTCGCCATACTACACCATGCAGGTAAAGTTCAGAGACAATGCAATGCTGCCAATGTTTTAAGTAACATAACAAACAGATATCAGTGTAATTTAGGGTGGCTCATGTAATATACTTTTATGGGTTATCTCAAATTGTTTTCAAATAGGAAGTTCCAAGGCTGCGAAAGTGCTAGCTAAACCGCTCTGCTAGCACCAGCCATAAATTTAAACACATAGTGAACATTGTAAAATGGACAAAAGAAAGGGGAAGTACATTTTTCCTGAAAACAAGCAGAGAAGTCCAGACACGCTTATGAGGCGACCTCACTGTTAGCTAGTTAGCACATATCTTCCTAAAAGTAAACAAAATGTTATCTTGACTTAATCAGCAGGCGCAGTATTC
>JAFBMS010001065.1:0-48965 GCA_019788955.1 Albula glossodonta | reverse complement strand
TTTAAGAATTACATCCATCAGCCACTTTCTATGCTGCTGCAGATGAAATACCGAGAAAGTACTGCTACAACCCAAAGTGACTTAATCAGCCTTACTCTATTGACTTATTTTCAATACTACCAAAAGTCTGTCACTTCCTGCGGGCACCCATGCGTTTCCCTCAAACAGATGTACCGTGTGAAGTTGGAAATTTCCGGCTTGAAATATGCGCAGTCCGAGCTGTCTTGAACGCAGCATTACAATGGATGGTAGAAAGTCAGCTAGCTGCAGCTGGGGTTCAGAATTAGCTAGTAACTACAGCATGAAGCCCGGAACAACAGTGAACGTCTCTGATGAGCAGTTGCTTGTTTGTAATAAATATAGTGGGACAACTTATCTGCAATAAATTATCATGGCATAGCAAATGAACAGAACAGTTGGCTGTAAAGACAAAGTAACTGGAGCTAGTGCAATAGACTCAACTGTTGCCAGTGTTATTAGAAAACTTGACATTTCTGAGCTGCAAGAAAAACCAAGAATTGGATGTCCTAAAATCAACTGTGCCCCCTTCTTTACTGGCACAAGAGCTCATTAAGAGAATGGACCAACACAAATCCAGTAGTGAAATTCTGCAAAAACTACTTTTGTCCCAGGTCAGCTGGGAACAAGGACAAAGGGTAACAATGCCATAGCATGAAGCTGTATCAGTGATGGGTGGTGGGGTGCCTTAAATGGAGGATGGATTCACATACAGAAACACAGGAGATATTACAACTCATCAGACAACATTGCAAACAATCATGCAATTCTTTCTGCAAAACATTCATTAAGGATACTTTTGCATATATCCTTATAGTCTTGAAATTCAAGTGTTAATCCTGCAGGCCAGAATTTGTAAAATACTTAAGTATGAATACTGAGAAAATTAAATAACAGCTTTATCCATGTTTATTATATTTTCATTCTATTGTAATAAAATCGCATCAAATCATGTTTGGTACCGAGTACTTGCTTTTAGTAATGTAAAGAGAGGTGGTGATGAGTTTTTGACAGAATGCATGTACATCCATTGTGTGTTGCTATGCCACAGAAATGAAAAAAAAGACAAATCTCAGTTATTAACATGACTATCTTTACTCCCTCTGCTGTAATGGGTTACAACCTAGCCCGGACATTATCAAATTAAATACAAACTGATATTCAGGTCATATTACAGTAAGTTTTCAAGGACACATCTGCAAAATTTAGTTTAGTTAAAATAACCAAATGGTGAAGTTACAGCCTGGTGGTACAAATCATAAGTGACTTTTCAAATCAGTGTATCGTAGTTATGGCCCTGTCCACATCAATTGCAAGCCTGACAGAAATTGCTTTGCAGCATTACTGTCACACATAGTTATGGGTAACATTCAGTACAATGAACCTGTTTCCCTAGGGATAGGAACCCAGAAAAGTACAGTCATTTATTCTAGGTAAAAATCTGAAAGAAGGCCTCTTATTTACCCAGTTTCATAAATACAGGGTTCCCATAAGATACCACCAGCCTGAAGGGACTGCTCTCGAAGTGGTGGTCATTCTGAACTTTTGGTTTAACTTGCTGACCCTAACCCTAACCTTGGACTGTGTAAATGACATCTAATCCCAACCCCAGACTTAGTGCATGTGATACGAGTACACACCAATCCAAGAAACTGGTATTATGACAGCTGAGTTACATGGGAATCACGTACATACATAACGTTAAGGACAAAGCATTCAGTCCCCCCAGAATAATTCCTATTAAGAAAAATTCTACAGCTACAAGCCCACTTGTACCACATGTCATGTTTCAGAGTCGAGTGCAAATTAAAAGTTGAGTTATTGGAGACAAAGCAAGTGACACCGAATGCCATTTAGCTGCACAAACAGCCTTCAGGTATGGTGGTCTTTTGTATAAAACAGTCCAGAGAACCCACTATTCCACAGTTTAACCAGCAGTTTGTTTAGTGTGTATTTTGAAAAAGAAAATATCAACAAAACCCACTAACAAACCACTGCTACAAAAGATAAAATGCATTATTCACAAACTTTGTGAAACTCTGCTTCGTACAAGAGCTGATGGAATTTCAGTTTGACAGCACATTTCTTCTCGTAGGGTAACCTCTTGAGGTGCGGCAGGAGGCTCATGAGGAAGAGCTCGTCCTCTGTGCCTTCTAGCCCCTCCCCTTGCCACCGTGTTCGTTTGAGCGCGGGCGAACCCGAGTGGGGGAAGCCAGGGGGCGTGTCTGTGTCACTCAGCTCAGCCTCCCTCCCATGGAGCATGGCGGCTGAGTGGCTGTTGGCTTCTCCCTCTCCCTCGCCCTCCCAATCCCGCCCGTCGCATAGGTCGTCGGTGGCGGAGCTGGCAGCCGAGGTGCGGGATTGTATGAAAGGCGTGAGGAAGGCCATGTGTCGGCTATATTTCCAGCAGCGATGGGTCCCACCTGATGCCAACCGCCTTTCCTCTGACCGCTTGTCTTTGATGAAACCGTCTCTCAGACTCTTCCATTTCTTACGGCAGTCCTCCTCTATGTGATAACAACAAACACAAAAACACAACGCAATTGATGATGTCTTTGACAGAAATGCATCAGTTGTCTATAAAGATAGTTATTGATAAACACCAACAAGCAAACATGTTAACCTCTTTAAAAAACAAATCCTTTTTTTATTCTGCTACAGCCTGAACAGACCTTGTGACTTGCAGAAAAATATGGCAGAAAAAAAAATTTCCACTGCGTCTACTTTTTTTAAAAATATTGAATTTTACTCAGGTATATTTTCTGTGAGACCAGAAAGGGAGGACACATAGATCAGTTTCCAGGGCACGGGGGGGCGGGATACAAATTTTGAATATTGGAACGCACCAGAGGAGAGGAGGAAAGTAAGCTGTGCAATGGGATTGGGATCCCATGGGACCCAACGCAAATGTTGCAGGTGTGGGATATTTCTAGGCTGATGCGGGCAGGAACGGGCGGTCAGAATCGACTTTGCGGGACAAATGCAAGGTAACAAAAATGCTTTCATATTTCATTTTGAAAAACACTGTAAAAACATAACATCTACCTAACCTCACTCACGTGTGCTTTGTGTATTTTATGCCATTGGCAATTTTCATGATTTCATTTCCAACCACCAACTGTATGTCCAAAAGTTCCACAGACAACATTTCTCTGCGCTGCCTAAGCTGGCTTGACACATTCTCTGTATTCCTGCCACCGGCGTCCCGGCCGAGAGCGCATTCAGTGTTTGCTGACGCATTTTGGAGGAAAGACAAACATGCCACCGGCACGACTCAGTCAGTAATTTAGAATAATTTAATTTTTTCAGTTTTAGCCTGTTTTTATTTTTTTTTTTGGTTTAAAATTACCAAATTACCTTACAAATAGTTGTGAGCACATTTAAAAGGCTAAATGCTTCTGTTTTTACTTTGTGTTCCTGTGGCTAACCGGAACCTCATTGTACCTTGTTGACTTTGTTAGAATTTAAAAAATGGTTTCCTTGGCAACATGCGTGTCTAATCCTGTTCTTATCAGGATGGGAGCAAGTAGCCTACAATTTCAACAGAAAAATCACCAAAAAAAAAAAAAAAAACAGTCCCACACACAGATCAAGAGGAACGGAAGGAGATACAATGAAAATTGGAACAGCTAATCCGACGTATGGGTCATTCAATTAGAAACCAACCAATGTCCCTACATCCACAGATCTGGAAAGTTCCCACGAACATGTTGAAAATCCTAGTCATATATTCATAGATTTAATATATTTTGTGTTATGCCCCTCTGAACGCATGGAGGTACCCTCAGTTTTGACCCCTTTTTAGACAATGGCAAGTTTACAGCCATTTTTGAATACTGATTGGTCCATCACTGATTGACATAAAGCTATGAAACTATTCAGCACTGAACAAAGTTTCACATAATGTGGATTTTTCTGAATCATCAAAAGTGGCCATCTTGGTCACTTGTTTTCATATTTTAAAAACTGCGACTCAGATTTGGACCACTTTTGGTCCTAATAAGGACCAAGAGAATTCAAAACAACACCCAATAACTTTTAATCAGGCTTCTGACACCCCCAGCTTGAAGATTTATTAAAAAACAGCACATTATATCAATTATACATTACTGAAATGTTTTAAAAAGCTTGTGTTCTCCAGTTTATTTCTGACTATTGATGATCGATGCAGAAAAATGGAGTATTTTTTCAAGAAAATAATGTTCAAAAATGCTTCAAATAGAAAATGACCGAACACTGAACTACCAGGTTTTGCCACTAGATGGTGGCTGACCAATTAACAGGGTTACACTATACAAGTGCAATCAAATGTTTTTTTTTTCCTTTCATAAGAAACAGGAGCGATGGTCAGCACAATGGCAGGCTGGCAGGCGGAACCGGTGTGGTGCTGACCTTCAGACACAGCCATACAGCCACCATCTAATTTACAAACCTGGTATTGCAGTTTTAATTCATATTTTATTCATAGCATTTTTGAACATTTAATATCATTAGATTGGAAAAATATATACTCAAGTTTTCTACGAAGCAATCATCAGTAGCAAATTCACTGAAGAGCTTTTTAAAGCATTTCAGTGATTTACAATTGATAATATGTGCGGTTTTGATGAATGTCTAAATTCTGGGTATCCAAGGGTTGATTTGGAGGTCACTGGTTGTTTTGGATTCTCCGAATTTAGATCAAATATGGTCCAACTCTGAGTCACAGTTTGAAGATATGAAGACTTGTAGAAAACACGCAACTTTTGCCCAAAATAATTATTCCTTTGCAACCAATCGATACTTTCCCCTAAAAATGCTCAAACATTATCTGAAAACGTGCCACAAATATCTGTGATGGGTGGTGTACGGCCCCGGTGATTTCACATGAAATGACTCAAATGCATAGAACCTAAATTAGCATACATATACAGTTTTGTGCACTTTCTTCGCTGGCAATTTAGATGTGAAGTCAGGGAAAATGCAATGGTGTCCGTTTTGGTTGGTTTTATATCGTTAAAAGCACGTACTAGGAAAGAACATTATAATATTATACACATCCGTTAATTTTGTTCGTATCTACATATTATGCACGTATTACATATACAACACAGACAGACATTCGTCGCTATTGTTCCAAAGTAGATCCCTCTTCGCACGTCAAATTTAGGTAACATAACATTTACTATGATCAGCGACCGAGTCATTTTCACAGATCAAGATACAAGGTTATGGATTACTGGAACAAATGAGGAGGTGATTAAAATAAGTTTAACTTTCGTTGTTTTGGCTGAAAATGAATCATCGCTTTCGGCCTTGGGAACGTGAATTAGGGGCGCAGGAATAGCGTTACTGTATTTAACCACAACAAAGGGCTGTGTCAGTACTGTAGCTTGCATGATATAGTACCCGATTGATCAGATTAAAGTGTAGCACTGTAGGTGTTGACTAGAGCATGAACTAAAGTCATCTCCGTTTTTTTGCCCTATGCACAATGATTGATTGTCTCTAGCGTATAAATAACAAGCTTCCTATCAATAACAGAAAATATAAATAGCTAGGTCTTTCAAAATACACTACGAGGTTGTTAGCACATTAGCCAAGATTCACAAATCAATACTGACTGATCTAGCCAGTAGCAATATTCGCGCGATTAGATGGACAGATTTCAAATACCAGAGCAGCAGGTTCACGAGTATAGAACTATAATCAAATGACGCTGTTGGCTTTCTCCTGTATTTAGTGATACCCCTAGTTAAATGGCCAAGAAGTACACCTTAGCCAGCTAGCCACGACAAGTTGCTAACTCGCTAACAGGGTAGCACAGAATAGAGCACCCAAGTCATTATGCATCTTACTCGCTTTATCCGGACAAGCTATAAATATTGGATAGCTAGATGGGTAGGTGGTCGTGATAGATAGCCAAGAAAATCTTGCAAGACTAAATAATCTATTAATTAATCATTTTAAGGCTTGCTAGCTGACTTTAGAGCTGTGACATGAGATAGCCTGTTGCTAAGTTTGAATCTGAGTAAGCAGTTAGATCCCTTGCTTCTCACCTGGTAATTCTACTTGGAGGCTCACGGCCCTCCACGCAGCTGCCTTCTTGTCCAAGTCCTTGTAGGAACTCAAAGTTGAGTTATACAGCTCAGGGTGAATCGAAACCGCTGTTATCAACCTTTCCTCCATTACCAAAACCTTCCGAAATACGCCTGCGTACCCATTCAAGTTCTTCTTTCGGGAATATTTTCGCAACTCAGAAAACCAAGCACTATGCTGCCACCTGGAGTACTGGGGGGCAGACTAGACCCAATTACAGTTTTTCCTCTATCACTTTCACATTAAAATTGGTTCAACGAGCAAAACATCCTAAACGATTTAATCAGTTGCCAAAAGACTCATCTCACAGAATGTGAACACTTCACCCGTTTTCACACGTTACAGAATTATTGAATTTTTGTGCAAAACTGTACACAAAAGTCGTTTCATAAGTCAGAGATTGTTGCCAGAGTGCAGCATGAACTCAAACGCAGACAGGAGTAAAATAAACCGAAGTTCATTGCCACAAGTCCAAAAGCAGAGCCAGAAAACAGGCACAAGGTCAAAACCAGGAAATCACGGCAACCAGTGCAAAAACACAACTCATTAACATAGTTGGGGGAAAAAAAAAAAAGCAAAGTGGCAACCAGGCAGGCACAGCAAAAAAGGCATGAACACAATCCAAAAATCAGAAAAAAGGCAAGCACAACAAGAACAAAAGGCTTGTAGTGTAACTGATCAAACGAAACAGAGATGAACTCACACAGAACAAAGACAAAGCAGGGTCTGAATACACAGACTAACGAGCAAACGAGACACAGGTGAACAACGGGGCAGGTGAAACAAATGAGTAATCACATGGGCAGGGAACAAGCAAGGCGGGGCAAACACATGGGAATGAAAACAAAAGCACATGGACAGGGAAACTGAAAAACAAAAACACATGAAAACCACCAAAACAAAACACAAGATCAGGTAGCAATACTGACAGATTGCACTCATCTAGAAAGCACATGTAGCCAGTATAATTAATTCAGTCATCTAAACCTGAACTCAAATAACACCCAACTATCTCGCTGCAAACACTATATAGCAGAAATTTTTTATATAGAAATTTTGGTTATGGAGCATTTGAAGATATTTTTTTGAAGTTAATGTGTACTGAATTTTATGTAAATTGGAAATATTTTTTAAAAATATTTTAAAAAGATGTCTAAGTGGTGGGGAAATTGAGCATGGAGCATAATTTTGGTCCATGAGGCTTTTTTGTTCAGCCAATGGCAAGGAATCTGAGGAAGAACTGTTGGCTCCTGGCCAAATGGTTTCAAAAATGATAGATCAAACATCGTCGTTCCAGCAGCTTCACTGCTTGGACCCCAGATAGCATTGGGCCTCATTCACCAACCATTCTTAAGAAGAATTTTCTTCTTAAAACCCACTTACACAGTTTTCCTGAAGATTCTGGCATTCAACAATGTTTTATTATTTGAGATTTGTTCTTAGGTAAGAAAAGAATCTATGCACACTCAAGAGCACTCTTATGCACATTTGAGTGCTGAGATGTTTGTGGAGAATAATTGGTTATTGCATTTTCCTCAATTCTACAGTTGTATAATATTACAGGATGTAAATTAAAATAATATTTTTATAATCTGTAATGTATTCAAATAATTATTTTCATTATTTTACAAAGCATTATGGTCTTTTAAATTAAATAAACACTACGCTAACACTTCAATTTACATCAATTATGTTAATTTACGTGCGCTCTTCTGTGAGTCATGGATGGAATAATTCAACTGGCCACTCAACACATAGAATTCCCCTATACAGCAAAAGAATAGATCTCAAGAGAGGATTCCGTTCTTTTGCTGGTGTACCCAACACCATCGGCGTAATAGATTGTGCACGCACCTGCGCATTAAGGCACCCTCTCCAGATCCGTTCCCTTTTCTCAACTGCAAGCAGTAATACTCCATAAATGCACAACTCATCTGCGACTCCCAGAGCCACCTTCTGAATGTGGTCTCCTGCTTCCCAGGAGGTGCACACAACTCCTACATTTTACAAAACAGTTCTGTGGGTATGCGCCACGAACATGGAGGTGCTGGAGATGCATGGCTCATTGGTACACATTTTTGAATAATTATAAATCCCATCAACAGTGGGCTTCTATTCCTATAATGACTTGTTACATTAAGAGATCACGATGTGTCCTGGCCCCCTGGTTAATGACACCACTCACCAACTCTCAGACTCACCAAGAGGTGTCCTTAAATCAGCAGCACACACATACTCGCTCCACCATCGAGCGCATCATTGGAATCTTAAAAGGACGCTGGATGCGTTTGGACACAGCAGGTGGCAAGCTGCTTTACAAACGGGAGAAGGTGTGTATAAAGAGAACAGCTTTGCAATTGTGTTTTATTCTTGCAAAAACATTAAAGAGCCTATAGACTACCTCAGCCAAATTCCATCATAATTTTTTTTTGCATTTTATAATCTCTGGGCATCTTTTCATGGTTTTGGTTTGTAGGATAATCATGGCCTGCTGTGTCTATCACAACATTGCCATGAAACATGGTGAACCACTTTCCCTTCAGCCACAACAACAACAACAACTCCTGGGGCTGGACAAATGACTTGCTCCCCAAGTTCGACAGCAATTAATTTCTTTTTTGTAAATTAAGGCTAAACATTAATTTGACTTTTACAGTGTGATTATTTATAGCTTACAATTATAGTTTCAATGCATATCTTTATTTTTTAAATTTTGTATTAATATCTATCTGGCTATCTGTGCAAGCGTTTGGGCATTCTTGACTTGTCAACTTTTCATTTTTCTGTGGGTGAGTTCTTTGTGTGCACACGGCCGTGCAATCTCGTGCCCTTTTATGGGGATTGGTGGGGCGTTTACCTGTGCTAATTAGGAAAAACTGGCTCGTGCTTTCCATTTACGAGGAAGTGGGATTCATCAGTCAAGAACAAAAGTGCGAACAATTCTGCGGTTTAAGAACACGTCATGAATCTGACGTAGCCATTTCTTAAGACCTTTCTCAAGAACACATTTAAGAAAAAAACACAAGAAATCTGCATGTGGTGTCACAAAACAGTAATACTAGTGCAGACTTCAACTCAAACATACTGTACATACACTGAGACAACAGACACACAAAGACACAGGTAATTGTATCTTGTGTGTAGGGACATACAACCGTAACTGGCATGCTGTTGTATCTTCTGTTTACACTCATGGAAGTTGTCCTGTGTACAGAATACCATCTGAATTTTGTCTGTTTAGCCACTAGGGGGAAGCATCATTGTCAACTGCACCGCAATTCTGCTTTTCAAAATTTATAAGCAAGAAATCCTGCCTGAGATGTACTTCGGGGAGCCTTCATATAGCTAATTATTAGCAGGCTTTAAAGTAGCAAGGTTATGCGTGAAATTGCGCTTTGTATAGGAGTATATGATAGAAGAATTGGCAACTCAAGCAAATGAGTGATGTCTGGCAACAGCGCTTAGTGACTGTCAAATCCTAATTTATCCCGTATAGAACTAAACTGGGGAGAAGGGAATAATTTTCCAAAATTGTATTGAGGTGTGTGTTTACTTGAGCGTGGGAGAAGGGTCATGAATGATCAAAAGTGTCCATCTCATGCATTTACGTCTCATGCATCTGTTGGCTAAACATGGAAGATAATTTCCGTGTTTTTATTGGTTAATTTTGGGAAAAGGAGCATAATAGCTAGTTGTTGGCTTTCGGTTGCCTAGCAGTATTACTTCCTTTAGGCTAAGCATTAGCTACGTCGTGTTGCTGCGTTATTATTATCGTTATCAGTATTGAGCTTACGTCTTTGTTTTGTAATCATCATCAGTTAGACTAACAGCATGCTTTTGTTAAAGTGGTACTTTGCATAGGCCATGTTGTTTTGTTTTTTCAATATTGTTGCTATTGAAATGTCGGTCAGTCGAAATTGTGCTCCTACAAATCGGCATTTTCAAACACCAAGAACAGAAATCGTCTTTATCAACGCAATTTCAGAGGCACAGTGTAGAAAAAAACAACTTTGCGTCATTATTATCATTATCAATATCATTATTATTATTATTGGTTGCATATTTCCTTATTCAAGTAGCGTTACCGATAGCTGGGGAAACCACAGCTGGTTTAAATAGCGACGCTGTCTTCAAGGGGTGTGTTGTACTGTTATTGATCTGAACTTGTCAAATGTAGATTATGAACAATTTGTGTCTTAACATTGTTTTGGTTGTTTCTGCTAGTTCATCTGTTCATGAATGAATTTTTAGCTTTGTGTTGCGGTTGCAGTGCAGTTATTTTGAGGATTATTATCCCATAAAATGTAGGGATGAAATGCTGTTCTGTCACCAAAGGGAGGGTTTAGAGTGTGAAATGCGCTCCCATGGAGATGGTGTAGAAGTATAATTTGTAAGATCAGGCCTACCTTCGAACTAACATAACACAGGCAGACGTACTACTAGTAAAATGCAGTCATGACAAATAGTGAAGCCAACCCAACCTGAATGTAATGACCTAACAGACCCACTTAGGGTCAGCCAACTTGAATGTAATGACCTAACAGACACACTAAGGGTCAGCCTGTCTTGAGTGAAATTTACTGCCAGACACACTAGGTGGCGGAAGGTTTTTTAGCCTTAAATACTTTAAAGCAATAAATATTGGTGTTTTCACTTAAGCTGATGTTAACAAAAATACTAGAAGGAGGACCTCAGCTGCCCCTCCTGGGGAAGGCTTTAGATAAGGAAAAGAATAAATGGAGGATGAGGGGCTGTGGAACCCTCAGAGTGAATGGTGGGTTGCCTAGGTGACCTTTTGCTGTTCTGCGCAGACCAGCCCAGCTTATTGTGGAATATCTCTGGATAATATACAATAAACCATTTTGCATCAGACTCAGTAGATTTTGCTTTTGTTATAATAAGAAGTTGTGAAGATCAGAGGAACGTTAAAGTGTGACGAGGACCCCCAGCCGTTTGGCCCAGGTTGGAGCGGTTTTCTCTTCAACAATGGGTAAGCGGTGGACTAGAGAAGGGGGCAGTTTTTTAGGATTTAGTTAGGCACGTCACTTTTTTCAGTTTTCCCCTCTCTTTCCGACACTACATGCTACAAGCGGTGAGCTAGTTAACTACCCAGGGAAATGTCATTGTTCAGGTTTATGTTCACATAACCTATGGCCCACCGTAGCTTTTGTTTTCCCCAATACGCCTCTTTCGTTTTCTACTTTCTGATAACATTATTTTGAAGTACTATTTATTGCTTGTATTTCAAGTTAGCCAGCTAACTATCTTCATGTTTGTATTGAATAACAGTTGTGATTCAGACTATGTGACTCAGGTATTGTGTGAAGATGGCACACCATATTTGCATATGAAGGTATGATAATTAAGATTTAATAAGACTGTAATGTTTCCTGCCATGATCAAATGCTGGTGCTTTGTCAGTGTCACACAGGTACATACACTGTTTATCATTCTCTATAATAGGCTATACTCTCATGAGAAACCCTCACTTCAGTTTTATTTCCTCCTTGCTGTGGACTGCTGTATGTCATACAACTTTAATTTCTGATTTGACTGCTCAGCAGCTTCTTCTCTGAGAAATCATAAGTGACTGGGCATGTGGCACAGGACACAACTGAACCAGATGAGCACCAATATTACGCTTCTTTCTTCTGTGGTAAAGACTTATGTTGGAGTCACTCTGTATATATTACATAGCATACTCTCAGAACCAACCTGCTGATCTCAAAACCTTTTCTGGCTTTGCGAATGTCATCAGACACGTTAATGTGACAGCAGAGCATTTTTGGGAAATTATTGTAAAACTCCTGCAATATAATGTCTGATCATGTTAAATCTTTTTGAGCTAAGACTGAACATCAGTGTATGAGGAGAAATATTTTTAATACACAGTCAAAAATGGAGTCCAGGGCCCTCTGAGTGGCTTGTAGGATAAATTGCTGCCTACGGGTCCTGAGGCCGGCTTCGCCATTCCCAGCCATGGCCAGAGGTCCCATTGGTGAGGCAACAATTGGCCAGCCTCGCCGGGGTTCAATACGGGGTGGGTCGGCCTAACACCTGTTGGTCTCATCACAATAGCGCTCTCCTTGTCATGGGCGCCTGCGGCAGCACGAACCGACTGTACGCTGACTACGTCTTCCTCCGATGTCATAGGCAGTGTGCGTTTGGTGGTGCAGCCACAACGTGAGAAGAAGCGAGAGCGTCGTCACGTGAATCGGAGGAGTCACGTGCTCGACTTCTCCTCCCACAGCTGTCAGGGCGAGTGCTGTGGTGAGGTCAACCAGTTCAGTTGAACATTCGGGTGGGGAAAAAAAAAAGGGGGAAAAATCGGGGTGAAAAATATATGGAGTCCAGTAGGAAAATGCCTTTGAGCAAGAACACCGATACCACCAGTGATATAATTTCTGGTGCTTGGATTATAGGCTGAAAGCCGGCCCTTGAATAATCCCTACAGACTTCTACTGGAGTCCTTGTCTCTACATAATTAGTAACCTTTATTTCACCAGGGATTTCCTCTTGAGAACAGCTCTCTTTTGTAAGATCGCCCTCACCGACACAATACAAAAGAAAATGGAATATAGTGCATATATACAATGTATATATGCACTATATTCCATATGTGTAGCAATTTAAAAGATAAAAAACACTTAAAAGGTAACAAAACAGACAGATCATAATAATTACACAACAAAACATTGCAGAATTATGACAGAAAACACCTGCGTTCATTAGTTGTAAGGATTCACCAGTAGAGACTTAAAACCATCTAACATTCTAGTTTCAAATTGACCAAAAGTTCATTCCATCTAAAAGGTGCATAAAAACCAGTCTGATTTAGCCAGCCCAGAGAAAACCCAAGGTTTTCGCTGAGTTGTAACTACTCTTGCGATCTAGTTAAGTATTCAGAGGTCTTGATCAAAATCAGACTAGTAAATTGCAGTTTACCAAACAGGCATCTATAAATGAATAGATGACAATGTTGTTCCGTTCTTACCGCAACCTTCTTGTACAGTTTACAATGATGGGTCTGAAAACCATCACCTGTAATGAACCTAAGAGCTATGATAGACTGAATTAAGAAGTTTTACAGTACAGAAGGCATGCATGTACAGTATATAACATCTCCATAGTCAAGTGGACATAAAGGTTGACTGAACCATTCTCTCCTGTACAAAAATAGTTTTGTACCATCAGCTGTGAAACATTCTGTTTCTGTAAAAGAACACACATTTTAAAGTGAGTCTCTTTAATAGTTCAGCCAAATTATTGTCAAACCAGATCTCTAGATATTTGTATGCAGGGACACACTGAATCACTGAATCATAGCTCTGCTCAGAGTGCTAATGTTTAGGTCAGTGTGACCAATACTTTGAGCTCTGAAGAACACCATTTATTTATGTAATGTTAAAAGCAGCCTGCAGGTTACAGAATGCCTGACTGATTAGTGGAGCAGCAGGGTAGCACTGTACCATCAGCACTGAAGTGAGCATAGAGCTGGTTTGTTGAAGTTGCTATGTCATTTATGTATATAAGAATAAACAAGAGTGGGCCGAGATATGGATCCATGTGTTACCCCTTTACTGACCTCCAAGAATGCTGACTTCACTCCGTCTGCTACTATAGATTGAGTTCTATTCGATAAATAACCCTGAAACCATCTACAGGCATCAACATCCAAGCCAACAGAGGCAATTTACTCAGCAAAACGGAATGATCAACCATATTGATAGATAGATCAATGACTAGAGCGATGCATTTCTGTTGACAAGAGAGATCACAATTTCATTGATAAGAAAGCTGAAACTATGACCAGGTCTAAAATCGAATTGATGTAGGTTTCCGAATATTGTTCAAGTATAATTATGCAAAGTTGATTATGAACCGGCTGTTCGAGAAGCTTTACTAAGCAAGACAATTTGGAAAATGGTTGATTATTATTTATAAGTAGTAGAATCCCCACCTTTTAGCAGTGGCAGTGCATGGGCCAACTTGACCAAATGTGTACCAAACGGTTACTAATAAGAGGTGCAGCCAGCTGTAGATGGTGGGGATCAAGTTTGAAAATCACCTGTGAGATTTTCTTTACATCAACAGTCATTAAAGCATGTCAAACTTCATTTCAGTACGTAGTCTAAAGGAAAAGTGATCCCCGCTACCATGATCACTACTTGAAAAACTGAGTACTTTCACTGCCTCCTGGGCATTACTGTTGTTCCCAAAGGGAAGCACCTTGAAGTGAGGGTCCAGCAGACTGGCAAGGGTAAGAACTCACTGAGACTTCATTGCCCCAAACCACTTCTGGAGCTCCTGCTGCAGGTTGGGCACCCACAGTGCTGCTGTGGGGTGGATGATAGCTTCTTGCTTCACTGCCAGAGCATGTTGGAGCATTCGAATCATTGGGATGATCTCTGATCCGCACACTCTTCATGGCATTGGTGAATGTTAGAGCCCAAGGAAGCACCCTCTGTGTCCCGGGTGGAAAGAGCAGCAGCCACTGACTCCCGTTGACTTTTTATATGTTACATTAAAAAGTTACATTTTATATGATAGAACCATACAAGCGACACAATTGCATGTAATGAGTTGGTTTACATTCAAACTAATCTGTTGCTTTATGGCATGGTATTTCAGACCTTAGTGAATGTTTCACACTATTTTGCAACATATGTCATACATGTCAAGAAAGACAGACCATGCTTTCCCAAAACTATACAAAATGATGCACGATTAGATGATGATGGACCTTAGAGTGGTAATTATGCTCAATATCCCATGCTGTCAGCATTCTATCTGTGAAGCCGTGTCATTTTGTTGTAGCATTTCTTAAGCAAGAAAATGTTAAAGGGTTAATTACGAATGACATAATCCTTTGACTGCTCTGAGCAAAAACAAAGCACAGACATCCAGCTGTTTCTGTTGTAGCCTAATATTTCCCTGTTTGTATGATCCTGTTTGTTTAGGTTTGTGAAATCTAAACCTCATGGAAACTACATTTTTTGAGCTTGTCTTTTCTTAGCAAAGCCCACTAATATGTGGGCCAATCAGATGCAGTCTATTAATTAAAGTGGTGTGTTATTGATCATTCTTTCCATTGGTGGCATGGCACAATTGAACCCAGCACTGAATGTGGAAAATCCGCATGCGTAATGATATGAAAACCGCCATGACACATACAGTGCATTTCATTTGAGCTACTGGAACATTGATTCAAAACGCTTCCACTTCGAAAGTTTGACACCATTTTGAATGCTGTACGTCGACCCTCCCATCCCTATAGGTGTCCCTCAGGACCAAGTTGCAGAACCACTGCTCTGAGCATTGTACTGAATGGTTCAATTAGTTATAGGTGTGTCGGGGCATAACGTTCAGTAACTGAAAAGGAGTATCAACTCCAGTTTGGCAATTGCACTTGGGCAGATGGTTAGTTTCACCCACGTTTCTGTCCATCTCCACACCCCAGTGTGAGAAAAACTAGGTTAGCTCTTTGTGGGAATAAATAACAGCATGAGGACCAACAATTCACAGTTTAATTACAGGAGAAAAGCCCCATTAGTGATGGCAGCTAAAATCCAATAATCTGCAGCACCAAACACAGTATCTTCAAACAGGAAATGCTGTAGTAACAAGTTCATGAACATATAATAAGCAATGAATTACTTGAAAAGGAATACCTATGTAGGCCTAACTAATTGCACCGCAATCCAACTTGTTTTGCAAGTATCACATCACACAAATAAAATAAAACATGTGCATGCAAAAAACTATGGAAACCTGAGTAACTTGGTGATGCAAGCCTACTGTTACCACAGTAGAATGTGGCAATTCACACAAAATTAATTATTTCTATTCCATGTAACTAGATTAAAAAAGAATTAAAAGGATTGAAATACATTACTGCCCGCATAACAGGGAGAACACAAAGTTGGGGGAAGCAGTTGTATCCTGTTACATCAAAGGTAAGAAAAAACTTCTGTGATTTGGAAAGAAAACGGTTAACTCAACTAAGAGGAGACCAAACCAATCCAAATCCTATCACAGAATCTCAGCAAGCTTCTACCATCTCACATGCCCCTTACAAGTTTGGCTGTACAGCTCACAAACCAAATATTTCCCAAATGCATTTTTTTTAAAAGGACACAATTTCCTCTTGTTGTTATCACGCATACCTTCATATAGTGTTGGCAGCACCTTTCGCTCACACTCAGTCAGTTAATGTGCCTCAACATGCTGAAGGGAGAAACCAAGCTAACACAAGAGAAGAAAACAAACAGAAAGGCAAGCAAGAGATATGCCTTATACATCCTCCTCAGCTTTATAGGAGCCATGTCCTCAGGCTCAGCTGGTTGTGGACTACCCAGCTAGTCACTTTGCTCCCCCTCCTGCCTGGCTGCCTGGCAGTTGCATAAACTGAGAAAAAGACATAATACCCTACAAACAAGTACCCCTATTGGCTGTGTTGTGTTCACAGGGGACTACATATGAAATGACAAGTCCTTCACAACAGTGGTTCCCAACGGTGGTCCTGGGGGCCCACTGTGTATGCTGGTTTTTATTCCAACTGCAACCCCAGAATCAAGCTGTTAATTGTTCACAATTGTTCAATTGTTCATGCTTTTCATAATTAGAGAGATAATTTGCCATTACAGCTATGCATGTCATGAAGAAAAAGCTAGTACATTCACATTGTATTTATGTTATTTTAGAAAACAAATACACAAAAAGAGTTTGTTTTATACCTAATCAATATGCTCCTTAAGACTTTGGACACATGATTAAGCTCCTGATGTTTTTCCCTGATGCTTAGTAACACAATTCAAGTTTGGCTCATTATAATAAGCTTTATCTTTGAATCCCTCATTATCTACCAAATTGTTAGTTTTAGTGGTCATGTGTCCAGCATCACCCTGGTCTTTAGATTGAGTTAAAACATTTTACTTATTTTTATGCAATTGCCTGCTATATGGCACAATATGAATATAGGAGATTTTTCTTCATGACATGCATAGTTATGATGGCAAATCATCTCTCTAATCATGAAAAGCATGAACAATCGAACAAGTATGAACAATTAACAGCTTGTCTAGATTCTGGGGTTTGACTCTATTACTGTGACATACCCTGCTAAACTCTTTATTATTGTCATCTACTGTCCTCCAGGGCCCCTCAGCAACTTCCTGGAAGAGCTGGACTCCCTGCTCAGCTCCTTCCCAGAAGATAGAACCCCGCTGATCCTTCTAGGTGACTTCAACATCCACCTAGGAGCATCCCAGGCTGTTTCCTTTCTTCCACTGCTCCGCTTCTTCGGCCTCACCATGCAGCACTCTCCTTCAACTCACAAAACTGGCAACGTCCTCGACCTGGTCCATCTGAGGGCTGCTGCTCCTCTGGTCTTGTAGTGACTCCCCTTCATAAATCTGACTATCATTTCATCTCTTTCTCCCTCCCTCTGTCTCCCCTTTCCCCCTCCTCTCCCTCCACCTGTCTGTGTCATCCTGCCGCAATCTCTGTTCCCTGTCACCTCCTCCCTTGAATCTGCTACCATTGTTTCTCTCCACTCCCTTGACTTGTTCTCTAACCTCCCCTCTGACTCTGCATCATTCGCTCTCCTTTCCTCTCTCTCTTCAGCTCTTAATTCTGTCTGTCTTCTAGTTTCTAAGCCTGCACGTTCCTCTCCTCCTAACCCATGGATGACTGACATCCTCTGTATCAGGAACTGAGAGGAGATGGAGGAACTCTCTCTATCTCCCTGGGTGACCCCATCCTGTCCTTGTCTCTAAGTGGTGTTTGACAACAAACTGACCCTCTCCAAGATGATCGCAGCGGTGAGCTGGGCGTGCAGATTCTTCCTGAGTATCATCAGGAGAATCCGCCCCTTTCTCACCACCAACTCCACGCAGCTGCTAGTCCAAGCGATGGTGCTCTCCCACCTGGACTACTGCAACTCCCTCCTTGCTGGTCTTCGGGCATCTACCATCAGGCCTATGCAGCTCATTCAGAATGCTACTGCTCGTCTGGTCTTCAACCTTCTGAGATGCACCCACATCACTCCCCTCCTCGCTGACCTCCATTGGCAATCTGTCTTGGCTCGCACCAGACTCAAAACTTTGGTGCTATCCTTCCAGTACAGGGGATAAGGGACAGCCCCATCCTATCTTCATAAGATCATCAGACCCTACATGCCTTCCCATTCCCTCCGTTCTGCATCTTAAGCACGCCTGATGCCCCCTCCCCTGTGCACTTGCACTTCCTGGTCACATCTGCTGTCTGTTCTGTCTCCCTGCTGATGGAATGACCTTCCCATGGAGGTCAGAACAGCAGATAGTCTGTCCACCTTCAAGTGCACATTGAAGACTTACCTTTTCAGGACGCACCTCTCTCCTTCCCTCCCTAGCTCGCCCACTAAGCCATAGTTTCACTTGTAGCAACCTAATCTTGTTAGCCAAGGATTGTTGTTGCTTTGTTTCTTCAACAGGTCATCCATAGGGTTTAGTCCACGCTAACCCTCCTGGCACTTGAGACTTCTACCCCCTCTAGCACTTTAACATCTTTGTCCCGAAAGAAATGCACTTTGTGTTGCAAGTCGCTCTGGATAAGAGCGTCTGCTCAATGCTTATAATGTAATGTAATGTAATGGGTTGCCACTGTGGTTGAAAAAAAATGGCATCCAGGCCATTTTGGTTTAACTGTTTACACTGGAAGTTCTGGATTAGGCTATTTCACAATGACATATAGGTTTTTCTCCAAATAGTCAACCAACTTAACCCAGACCTTCATTCCTTGCTGCTACAGCAGAACCCATTCCCCTGGCAGAAGTGGAAAACTTTGTGGTCTCTTATCCATTCTGTGCTCTGGTGCTGGGCAGTTTGTTCAAGATATCTTCATGCCCTTTCGTAGATGTGGAGCTGTATTGAATGTGGTATCTGCTTACCCAGTCAGTTTGTGGTTGGAGGGACTCTGGACTGGGGACTCTCAGGCTGAGCATGGCATCCAAACAACAGGTAGTGAGGGATCTGACTGGTCCAAGGTCCCCAGCAAATTTAACCCTCTCCAATTAAAATGCTTACAGATGCTAAGGGTATCAGATAAGGGATGTGAAAGGGTTGAATAACATAATGCCAGTGGACTCCAGCTGTAGTGGCAGCAGTTTAGTCACTTGCAGTCTAGTCGCTTTGTAAAATTGCTCAAAATGAGGGAAAGGGTTTTCTTAAAACCAATATGGCCTGCTTTCTCATGACAAAAAGTCCAAAACGGGAGGAGTTCTGTACCTTCATGGAAAGAACACCAGCCTGTAAAAGCCCGCAGAGACCACATCTCAGGTATTCAACAATCTTCAAGTGGAGATGACATTTTGTTAGCTTAAGTTTAGACCCATGTTGTGTGAGCCTGTAAAACACGAGTTCAATGTTTTTCAGGTGAGTATGGAAAACTGTGGAAAATATAATTACATCATCTAAACCGATTAAAAGCATTTCAAAGTTCTGGTCTCCCATGTAGGACTCCGTTGATCTCTGGAAAGTTGCAGGCAGGGCCGGCTAAAGGCGTAGGCCATATAGGCAGTCACCTAGAGCGCCACCTTCTGGTGGGCACAGGTCACCCTCAAAGTTTGGGGGGTGGGGCGCACCAAATCTTAATCTCACCTAGGGCACCAAAATGGCTACAGCCAGCCCTGAGTAGATGTATTGCTTCACCACCACCGTCAACCTCACTATCACTCACTATCAGGAATCGACACAGCAGTAAAGTCAAAAGTATACGCAGTGATCAAATATGGTACAAGCAGCATGTGCAGCAGTGAGCATGTAGGTGGAGCCACATAAAATTTGCCTAGAGAGCACATAAGGATGATGGCATGTTGTAACACTTAGATTTAAATATTTCACAAAGCCCACCACAAGATCCCTTCCTATTAAATCCTTTCATATGTTTGGCCTGAGGAGAAAGCTCAGATAGAATTATAGTTTACTGCCATTGCCAGCATGGTTCTTTCCTATAGTCCTGCAAATAAAAATGTGTGGTTTAACATTTGCAATATAACTTTACAGTATAATTTATTGGTATATATTCTTTGTCTGACTGTTTAAGTATTGGTGACAGTCTCAACAAGTATGTATCTGTTTTGTAACTTGGATTATGTATTCCTATGTTCCCCACTGAAGATATACAATGTAGTAAAATGAAATTGTTATTTTATTATTATTATTTTTTTTGATGCATATATAAACAATGAAGAGTATATAGAAGATACAGTCAGACTTTCCCTAACCCTTAGATTCAAGATTTCTCCACTGATAAGTGCTATTTCTTTTTTGAATAAAAAGTATAACAATCAATTATTAGCTAAAATATATACAACCCCAAAATATGTTTGCTTTCTATTGAACAAAGTAAACGTTTCACTTATTCCAGCCTTAAATGCATTGTGTGTTGAATACAATAATCAACATGCAAATATGTACTGTTATCACAGTTAATTCTGACACAGGAAGGCTTTTCAATAAGCCTGTGCATCTTTTTCATTTTTCTACACACTATTCCATAGAGTGAGGACATAATGAGAAAGGCAAGAAGTTTTAATTGACTGTCAGGTACATTTTGATGCCAGTGGATGCCAGTCGCTTTTTCATTGGAACGTGTGGTATATTTTTGAGTAAGCGTGCCTCAGAAAGTTTTGATTGTCGCAGTGCAGGTGGACAGACTTAAGCTTTGCTACATGTCAACCAATACATTTGTTCTCAAGATCTGTCAAAAGATACAAATGCCACAATCATGTACTGCAAGAATATATTTAAATGTTATACAAATTTAATTCCTTGTTTTATGGAGGTGCTCCTCATAACGAATATAATATATGCATGATTTAAAATGCAAAACATAACCTATGCGTTAGTTATCTTGCCAAATATAGACATATAGATAGCATAAAACGACCCCATACCATTTGGAAAAATTCAGGTGATATTTTCGCTGGAGTTTGACATTATCTTTTAATGGCAACATTTCTAAGACATTCTCAGGACATTACATCGTTCCAAAAAGTTATGTCAAGGTCACAAGAAAACATTTCAGGTAAACAGCCTTCCAGGAACGTGGACAAAATTTACGTCCTGTGAACAAATTTACGTCCTGTGAACATTTGCCCTAACGTCCTGATATTGTTCTGGAAAATTATTAGCTGGGTATAATTATAAAACACATTTGAAACTGTTTTGAAGCACAGCATCGCAAAATGTCACTGAAGCTCAGCAAGAAAAATAAGTCGTTCGTTGTTCATACTGTACGTTGTTTAGAACTGTTTGCAAGCTGTTTTATCCACAGGCAAGAGGTCGGACACACGCATATCCAAACACGCACGGAAACACGAACACACACACACACACACACACACACACACACACACACACACACACACACACACACACACGGCATCGCTCCTTAAATTACACAACAAAATGACGACCGAGGCAGAGCAACGGGAGAATCCACAACCTACCTGCACTATGAACTCATCCTCAGACATAAATAAATCATCTGGCGTCTTAAACCAGTGCAAACGCATGCTTTTTTTCGTCTTCCTATTCATTTTTGTAAAAGATGCTGCACCTCATCCGCAGTGCTTGGACTTCCAACCTCCATTTGAACCTCCCTTCCACCTGGAGTTTTGTAAAGACTATGAGAAATTCGGCTGCTGTGATCAGAATACCGACAACATAATTGCTGAGAGGTACTGGAACATTATGGACTTATATGACATTCGGGAATATGAACTCTGCGGCAGGTTCGTCAAAGAGATTTTGTGCCAGGTAAAATTTATCATTCATTAAGAAAACTATGTTGTCATAATTGCACGAATTCGTGTTAACTTGACAGACAATTGTATATGTGATAAACCAAAAAAGTATTATTTTTCTTAGTATATAAGGTGGAACTGTGTAAATTCTACATGTTGGTACAGCAGCATCAGCATACGAACACCTGTTATCGAACGGGTTTTTCGCGACGAAAATGATAATTAATGGTTATACCAAGTACCTTGTTTCGTTGAAAAAATGTCCTTTTTAGCCTCCGGGGGCTGTAAACTGCAGTACCTATGCAATTTTTTCTGCTTCAATAAACACACCAGAGGTCCCTCCAGTCATGGCATCAGTAGCGTTACACTGTCTACCGACCATCTGTACAGAGTAATAATGTGACACTTACACTTAACCGATTGAAGAATTCCGAGCATGCGCTAAATATGAAAGTTTATATTTTAAAGGAGACCGTATTAATACATCAAAGTATATATGTATGAAGTTGATTTTTCTTATGTAGATATTCTGTTTTGTGTATTTTAACGAGGCATGCCTTCCACTGCTACCGAAATGGCCTTTTCGTGAATAAATGTAATATTAATACGTTTGAAGTGGTCGATAATATTTGCCACCGCGATATTCACTTTGCAGGAAGTGAAATGTTAGTCTACCCCGCACCCAGGAATAGTTGTAACAGCACCTGGAGTTAAATATAACAAGTAGATGAAAGTGCAAAAAAACTCAGCAGATACAATGTTATTGCTGCAAAAGTCGTTATTCAGGAACATAACTCATAATTCTAAAATGTAGATAGGCTGTGTTGGTGTGCACTCACACATATGCGTGTGCCTCCATTTGAAAATTTTCACTTTTTTTGGTCCTCTTCTAAATCTACCAATGTTTGTTTTCAGACCTGAAAGTTAATTAAATAGCAACACCAAATTTCATCGTTTTACTGACTCACTTATGCCTATCATGTGCCTTTCATGTGCTTTCCTCATGAGGAGACAATCATCATTACAGACCAGCTACTTTCATGAGCCTCTCCTCCTGCACATCAATAAACACCCTATTGGCACTCAAGTTGCCTACTCTGAGAAACTCACTGGCCCCTTTCTCCTACAGCTTCTGTAATGGTTTACAGTATCTGTAAAAAGTTACATGACAAATATCATAACTTTTTGTCACAGATTGAACAGATTCACCCTGTACAACCTCATTTGAGGCTTTTTAGAGAATATCAGCACCACTCCCTTATCATGTTTTTGCTTCCATTGTTTAGCGTGCTGAAAAATACAAGAAACAGCCTTAATTGTAATTCGGGAATTGTTGTGAAACTTTTGAAAATCCTTTTACAACAATCCCTGAACCAGTCATCCTTGTTATAGGAGTATGTTGTAGCATGAAAACTTGAAATTCATGTTCATGAAATGCATTAAATATATGCTGAAAGACTGGTGTTTAATCAAATATAAGTTTTATAATTCAAGCTAAACCACAAACATCACAAGTCAAAAATAGATCATGTCAAAAAATTTACTTTCTTACCTCAAAATCAGCTTTGAGGTAAGAAAGTTGCTCACAAACAAAAATGTCAATTATAAATTACAGCTGATCCTATGACTGTAAGCTCATGAACACATGCAACAACCACTCCTCTGAAACGCCCACATTTAAACATGTATTAAAAATGTGAAAACATTTCTCTGAAATTTACAATACATTACTGGCAAAAAAAGTCTCCAATAAAGACTTGTAAAAATACAGTTATTTTCTGTGAGGACAAATTGCAAGGAATTACTGCAAACTAAAAACAGGAATTTACTGCAAATACAATGCAGAGTATTGATGCTTTTTTACAGTAACGGAATGTTGGAAAAGTGTATGGTATAATACTGTAATTGAAAATTTACAGTACTTTATTGGCAACTCAAGTTGTCAATAAAGCATTGTAATTATAAAACTACAGGTGGTTACTGTGATTTAATGTTTAACATTTGTGTCAAGTAATCGCAATGCGAAATGGAAAGGGAGACACCTCCTGCACAAAGATGGTACAGGAAGCTGTTACTCTCTGTCCTGCAACTGAAAATTTCAAACAAAACAGTGGATGCAGAAGCATCACCATCAACACTGGTGACGTGTTTCCTGACAGTAAAATACTATAAAGTGTGTTCACTCTTGTACACAAACTAATGAAAACATGGACTTTCTAGAACAGTACACAGTGTATACACAATTGTGTGGAGTATTTAGTGTGCTTTTGGGACACATGGTTAGTTCTGAGTTGTTTGGACTTGCCGCACTTCCTGTTGTGAGGTCCCAAACCAAGGCAAAACATTGTGCTGCCTTTCAAGGTGCCTGTAGGCAGCAATGCAAGCACAGAGCATTTCATTTGGGAGCATATAATAACCTAATTATTTATTTGTAAAGAGAAGTGTGGGTGATTATAATAAACTATGACAGTGTAATATTTAAATGTATGTATATGTGTAATGCACTTTTAATGTGTGGACTGGTGTAATTGTAGTTAATTGATTGTTGCCAATTATGGGACATTCCAGGAGAGGAGGGGCTTCTCACACAATAGGGGTTCTGAGTCCCATGAGTGGGGAAGAAAGGTGTGTGGAAAGGAGGCCGATTTTCACACCGACCATTGAGTGTCAGGAGAGGCTGCGGTGGTCAAATCAAAAAGATTAAAAATAAAGTGAATATTTTTTGGCTTTTGATGATGATTTTTGGACTTTGGACTAGGCTTTTCAAGGGAATTGAAAAAGAAGCTAGGAGAGGTGGAAATGGCTTAGATTTTGAGAGATGGAAGCTTGTTGGTAATATGTAAAATGGGAGAACAGAAAAATAAAGTTTTGCATATTGAGGTTGTTTGCAAGAAAATGGTTAGTGAAATAAGAATTTGGGTGAGAGGTGCTTGTGGAGTCTCAGGAGAAAAGAAACCAGAAATCATATGTGTTCAAGAAACCTGGCTGAAGCCTGCATTAGATTTCATTATTAAAGGATATAACAGTGTCTGCAGAGATAGGGAGAGGGCAGTGGAGGTGGGTGCATAAGCAAGGAATATAATATAAAGCTTTGGGGAAAGGAACAGAGTTGCAGTATATATTAAATGAAATTTGGGCAAGGGAGGGACAAATCAAAATTGCAAATTTTTCCAATCCCTGTAATAGACTTACAATAGAGTTGATGGATGAACTTGCTATACATTTTGGAGGGAAAGTGATATGTTGTGGGAATTTTAATGCCCATAGCACATAATGGGGTAATCATATTGACAACAATGGAACCGTGGTTGAAGAATTAATGGAGATTAAAAATCTAGTGTGCTTAAATGACGGTAGTGGTACAAGAATTATTATCAGAACAGATACAGAATCAGCCATAAATCTTACACAAGTGTCAGATTCATTGGTGGGTGTTTGCTCATGGGACGTAATTAGAGAAACAACTGTAGGAATACAGTAGTAGTGATCACTATCCTATAATAATTGAAGTGGGCTTGAATTTAGAAGAATACGGTACAGGAGGTTTGCAGAATGGTCTTTCAGGAATGCGGGTTGGGAGAAATGTAGGTGTATTAGTGATCAAGAAATGGGAAAAATTGATATTGATAAAGATGTTGATAATGTAAATGTTTCTGTTTGTAAAGTTATTCTAGAGGCAAAGCAATCTATTCAGGAATAGGGGGGTAAGTGTAAAAAGAAGATTGTACCATGGTGGACAAAGGAGTGTGTTAAAGCAATTAAATCTCAAAATAAAGGTTTTAAAAATTAAAAGGAATCATAGTTTTCAGAGTCTTATTGAATGTAAAAGATTGCAAGCAAATGTAAGGAGAATCAAAAAAATGCAATGAAGGACTTTTGGAGGAAATTTTGTAACTCAGTGGGAAGGGAGACAAGAATTGATAAAGTTTGGAGAATTATAAAAAGAATGAATGGGATTAAAAGAGTGTATGGATATCCAGTCTTAAATGATGGTGAAACAACAGGAATAAGAAATGAGGAGAAAGCGGAGATGCTGGCAAACACTAATATAGTCCGAACTGTGAAAAAATTCACAGTTCGGACTATATTAGTGAAGGAAAAAAGAGGGAGGGAGACTACAACAGTGGAGAATGAAGAGCTATTGCAGCATGAGGAAGACACCAGTGACTTATTAAACATGCCATTTACAAAGACAGAACTTAACTGCTCTCTCAAATAAACAAAGATGTCAGCACCACGCGAGGATCATATTTGTTATACCATGATTAATTATCTCAGTGAATCATCCAATGATATTTCACTGTAACTATATGATAAAGTTTAGGAGGGTGGGAAATTGCCACAAAGCTGGAATGAGGTTGTTGTATTTCCAATTCTCAAGCCAGGAAAAGATTGCATAAACCTAAGGAATTACAGACCAGTTGCTTTAATGTCCACTATCTGCAAAATAATGGAGAAAATGGTAAATGAAAGGCTAACATATTACATGGGAAATAAAGGATATATATGTAAATACCAGAGTGGCTTTAAGAGAAGACGAAATACCATGGATCCAACTTTATGTTTAGAACACAAACTTAGGAAAGCACAGATAAACAGAGGAAGTGTAGTGGCTGTAATGAGGTATTTAGTTGGAAGTACTTTTTTTCAGTACACAGTAGACATTTTGATTCAGTAGGTGGCGGAAATTCACTATTATGTTGTTTGCCAACTGCCAATAAAACTCAAAGAAGAAGAAGAAGAAGAATGAGTTGGTGGGAGTTGGTGCAAGGAAGGGCTACAGTGCAGGTAGCCAGTGCCTGGTACTGCCTGTATACTTGTTGTTTTGTTTGTAGCTCCACCTCCAGCTCTAGATGGGTCAAAGTTGCCACCCACTCCATGGGAGGTGCCAGTTGACCTTTGTGAGCTACAGAGGGCTGACTCTTCCCTGGCTCCATTGTTTTGGAAGGCTGAGGAGGATAAGCAAGCTGACATAAAGGGTGGGAGCAAATTTGTGATTGAGGAGCGAATTTTATATGTGGAGGATGCTAAGGGAAAACATATTGTTGTTCCTACTCCTTGTCACCCTTTGGTTTTACATTTGACATGCTAGGTACATTACAGCTCTAGATCTATGTAAAGGGTATTAGCAGGTGCCACTGCAGGAGCTTTCCAGAGAATACACTGCCTTCAGGTCACCACAGGGCCTATACCAATTTACTGTTATGCCTTTTGGCCTCCATGGAGCTCCAGCAACGTTCCAGAGACTAATGGACCGGGTGCTTCTGGACTGTGAAGGATATAGCACCACCTATCTAGATGATGTAGTCATCTTCAGTAAGACCTGGGAGGAGCATCTGCAGCATCTTCAAAGGGTACTTCAGAAGATAAACACAGCTGGTCTGATGCAGAATGGGAAGAACTGTTACTAGGCACAGCAAGAGACCAAATACCTTGGGTATCAGCTTGCCAATGGGAAGATCTGCCCACAGGTGGACAAAGCCAAAGCTGTCCAGAATAGCCCAAGACCCAGGACCAAATGGCAGGTATGGGCGGTCCTAGGTCTTGTTGGATGATATCGGTGGTTTGTCTCCCAGTTTGCCACCATTGCTGAACCTCTTACAAATTTCACCACAAAGACCAGAAGAAACCTGGTGAAATGGACTGAGGCCTGTGACAAGCTTTCAAGACCCCGAAGCAGGTACTCTGTTCATCCCCAGTCTTGATTAGCCCTGACTTCAACAACTGGTTCAGGTTGATGCATCTGCAGTGGGGATTGGAGCAGTCCTTGCTCAAGGAAAGGAGGGAGAAGAACGACCGGTACTGTATTTGAACAGGAAACTCCTACTCAGAAAAACCCCGGTACTCCACTATAGAAAAGGAGTGTCTGGAGATCAAATGGGCATTGGACAGTTTGCGGTGTTACTTGGTGGGCTGAGAATTTGACTTAGACACCTACCACAGAGCATTAACTTGGATTCATACAATGAAAGACTATGACTTTGCTTACTGGGAGGTGCCTCAGGCATCAACTGGATTTTCACCTTTCAAACTGCTTTATGGGTGAACAGTACAAGGGCCCAGGCATCTGCTGCCTGAAAGCTAAGAGGGGAAGAGCTCGACACCACCCGCTGAAGGTGTGATAGGGTATGTATTGCAGATGAGAGACCGCATGGAGAAGTACTGAGTTGAGGCCCTGAAGAATATGCAGAGAGCCCAAGAGAAGCAGAAACTGTGGTATGAAAGAAGCGCACGGTTACGGCAGTTTAAACCTGGCCAGAAGGTTCCTCTGCTTCTTCCAACGAAAGACCATAACTGTACAGTCACCAGGTGGTACCTTGCCCTGCAACCTTTTCAATTCCAGGTACATCACAAGCCTGGGCAGAAGAATGTGGTGGCCGATTATTTGTCTCGATTGCCCTGTTTGGCCAATCTGGAAGAGCAGAAGGGTGATGTGACTGAAGGCTCTGTCAGAGAAGTTCTGCAAGCACTCTCACACATACACCAACCAGTTTCTCACACACACACTAATAATATTGCCATTTCTTAAACCGCTAGCTCATTAGCATTGGCACAATGCATGCTTGAGTTCACAATCTCTGTGTGTGGTGTCTCTGTCGTCGCTGGTGCTTGTGTGTCTGTCGCTGAGTGTTTTAATTACTTATATTCACTTTTTCACAGTCTATGTTATATGTGTTAGTTACTGGGTCGACACATTGACTTGCAGTTAGCATAACGGTTAAATTCATTTATATTTACACTCAAACAGCCTGTAGGTATATAGCCTCATGTAAATAATTGCAAAAATCCATTTTCAGCACTTATATTTCACATTTTATTTTACTTATCGCACAGTAGGGAATTCTGTCTTCCATGGTGTCTTCCTTGTCTCCCTTGTCTTGAGCTGTGTTCCAAAAGCTCACTATTCCCTATTTCTAGCTGTTTTTTGACTGCGTAATACATAGTGTGGTTAATTTTTGTCACACACTACGCACTAGGTAGTACAAGTATATGCATTTACAATGGCATGTGAGGGGAGTTGGTGCTAGGAAGGGCTACAGTGCAGGTAGTCAGGTAGTGCCTGAGTATTTGTTGTTTTGTTTGTTTCAGTATTGTGCTGCCCTCCCTGGGTTGACTGTTTTGGGACTCAATAAAAACACCCTTGAACTAAAGTGCTATTTGCGACTGTGCAATCTGTACTACCTATTTAAAGTGATTCAAGAGTACGACCCCCACATCCAACAGTGGGTGTGACATTTGTAAAACATAAAACTACATTTTTGCTGTTACCTTGAGCAATCAACCTTCGGGAGTCTGAAGTAGAAGTGCATCCGGCTTCTCCTTAAAGTGTACGAGTAAGCAGAGGACAACACATGGTCCTAGGATGGTAGATCCTATGGCCTCAGTGTCAGGACCTGCTTCACCACTGCATTGGTTGGCTTTTGGTGGAAGAGTAAAGAGATAGAGCCAGCCCCTTTTCAACTCAGCAATTGATGGTAGTGGGTTCTTATTGATGGATTTTTGCTGTAGAGATTATGTAATCAGTACATGATGAAGTGCCCTATGCAGTTGCCCTGTGTATGAGAAAATGTAATAAAGTGTCTTCTAGAGTGCCCTTCTAGAGGAGAAAATGTAATGAAGTGCCCCCTTGAGTTGCCCTATGTATGACAAAATGTAATCAAGTGCCCTCCTGGGTGCTCTTCCAGTGGATAATATTAATATAATGTGTCCTCTATGTGCAAGAAAACGTGACAAAGTGCCCTCTAGGGTGACCCTCCAATGGATAATATTAACTAGGGATGTGGACATGCATGCATCATGGCTAGTGGGCCCCCATGGTGTGCAGGAAGTGCCCTTTTTAATATTTTTTTCACCCCTGCCCCTCAGACAGCCTGACCATGCCACTGTCCTGAGGACATGTTCCTGTCGCATCATACCATTCACATGTTTTTGGGTGTTTTTTGAGCAATGAGCCCATAGGTCCATCATGTGATACATTTTTGCTAAATCAAGACTCCCAAACATGGCATTTTCCAGATCTCTGATTGGTGGGCATATGTTGGTGGGCTCATTCATGTAGAATCTGGAGCTGCTAGATGAGGAGCCATGTATAAAATGCAGGGAATGAAACTTCTTCATTTGATATGCTTTTCATATATAGAGGACCTTGCCCTCCTGCTAATATAGACTGCCAAACACAAAGCAAAATTGCCTTTGATTTCACACATTGAGAAGTTGGTTGCATATTAACTCATTTACTTAGTATTTGTTTTATTATCTCACACTTTGTGAACCATTGTTTTAGTACTGAAAATGACATGGTTTTATTTCTATCAGGAGGCCTAATAAGTGGTCAAAAATAGTTTTACTGAAAAAGGGCCAATTAAGGGTACCCCCATGTGTTGAGAGGGACATAAGATTACATCTATTAATTATGAAGGAAGCATACAGATAGAACTCTTGGAAGTGGTTATTCAAAGTTAGAAAGTTGTCTGGAGGTCCCTCTGCAACAAATGTACACTCTCATAAAATTTTAATGGCTCATAATAATTCAGCTACCATGAAACATGTCTCAGCCTGTAAAATGTCAGGATTGTTTTGCCAGCAGAGCATTAATCAAGCTGACAATTGGCAATATTGTGGGTATTTTGATTGTCATATACAGCTGGTGGTAATCAGGATATATAGAGCTGATGGCAAACAGGGCATATGGAGTTGATGGTAATCAGGGCATATGGAGCTGATGGTCATTAGGGTATGGAGTTGATGTTAATCAGGGTATGGAGTTGATGGTAATCAGCATGTATGGAGTTGATGTTAATCAGGGTATAGAGCTAATGGTAATCAGGGTATAGAGTTGATGTTAATCAGGGTATGGAGTTGATGGTAATCAGCATGTATGGAGTTGATGTTAATCAGGGTATAGAGCTAATGGTAATCAGGGTATAGAGTTGATGTTAATCAGGGTATGGAGTTGATGGTAATCAGCATGTATGGAGTTGATGTTAATCAGGGTATAGAGTTGATGTTAATCAGGGTATGGAGTTTATGGTAATCAGGGTATAGAGCTAATGGTAATCAGGGTATAGAGTTGATGTTAATCAGGGTATGGAGTTGATGGTAATCAGCATGTATGGAGTTGATGTTAATCAGGGTATAGAGTTGATGTTAATCAGGGTATGGAGTTTATGGTAATCAGGGTATAGAGTTGATGGCAATCAGGGTATAGAGTTGATGTTAATCAGGGTATGGAGTTGATGGTAATCAGGGTATGGAGCTGATGGCAATCAGGGTATGGAGTTGATGGTAATCAGGGTATAGAGTTGATGGTAATCAGGGTATGGAGTTGATGGTAATCAGGGTATAGAGCTGATGGTAATCAGGGTATGGAGTTGATGGTAATCAGCATGTATGGAGTTCATGTTAATCAGGGTATAGAGTTGATGTTAATCAGGGTATGGAGTTTATGGTAATCAGGGTATAGAGCTAATGGTAATCAGGGTATAGAGTTGATGTTAATCAGGGTATGGAGTTGATGGTAATCAGCATGTATGGAGTTGATGTTAATCAGGGTATAGAGTTGATGTTAATCAGGGTATGGAGTTTATGGTAATCAGGGTATAGAGTTGATGGCAATCAGGGTATAGAGTTGATGTTAATCAGGGTATGGAGTTGATGGTAATCAGGGTATGGAGCTGATGGCAATCAGGGTATGGAGTTGATGGTAATCAGGGTATAGAGTTGATGGTAATCAGGGTATGGAGTTGATGGTAATCAGGGTATAGAGCTGATGGTAATCAGGGTATGGAGTTGATGGTAATCAGCATGTATGGAGTTGATGTTAATCAGGGTATAGAGTTGATGTTAATCAGGGTATGGAGTTTATGGTAATCAGGGTATAGAGCTAATGGTAATCAGGGTATAGAGTTGATGTTAATCAGGGTATGGAGTTGATGGTAATCAGCATGTATGGAGTTGATGTTAATCAGGGTATAGAGTTGATGTTAATCAGGGTATGGAGTTTATGGTAATCAGGGTATAGAGCTAATGGTAATCAGGGTATAGAGTTGATGTTAATCAGGGTATGGAGTTGATGGTAATCAGCATGTATGGAGTTGATGTTAATCAGGGTATAGAGTTGATGTTAATCAGGGTATGGAGTTTATGGTAATCAGGGTATAGAGTTGATGGCAATCAGGGTATAGAGTTGATGTTAATCAGGGTATGGAGTTGATGGTAATCAGGGTATGGAGCTGATGGCAATCAGGGTATGGAGTTGATGGTAATCAGGGTATGGAGTTGATGGTAATCAGGGTATGGAGCTGATGGTAATCAGGGTATAGAGCTGATGGTAATCAGGGTATGGAGATGATGGTAATCAGGGTATGGAGCTGATGGTAATCAGGGTATAGAGCTGATGGTAATCAGGGTATGGAGTTGATGGTAATCAGGGTATGGAGATGATGGTAATCAGGGTATAGAGCTGATGGTAATCAGGGTATAGAGCTGATGGTAATCAGGGTATGGAGATGATGGTAATCAGGGTATGGAGCTGATGGTAATCAGGGTATAGAGCTGATGGTAATCAGGGTATGGAGATGATGGTAATCAGGGTATAGAGGTGATAGTAATCAGGGTACAGAGCTGTTTTGCCAGCAGAGCATTAATCAAGCTGACAATTGGCAATATTGTGGGTATTTTGATGTCAATCAGGGTATAGAGTATGAGGTAATCAGGGTATGGAGTTGATGGTAATCAGGGTATGGAGCTGATGGTAATCAGGGTATGGAGTTGATGTTAATCAGGGTATGGAGTTGATGGTAATCAGCATGTATGGAGTTGATGTTAATCAGGGTATAGAGCTAATGGTAATCAGGGTATAGAGTTGATGTTAATCAGGGTATGGAGTTGATGGTAATCAGCATGTATGGAGTTGATGTTAATCAGGGTATAGAGCTAATGGTAATCAGGGTATAGAGTTGATGTTAATCAGGGTATGGAGTTGATGGTAATCAGCATGTATGGAGTTGATGTTAATCAGGGTATAGAGTTGATGTTAATCAGGGTATGGAGTTTATGGTAATCAGGGTATAGAGCTAATGGTAATCAGGGTATAGAGTTGATGTTAATCAGGGTATGGAGTTGATGGTAATCAGCATGTATGGAGTTGATGTTAATCAGGGTATAGAGTTGATGTTAATCAGGGTATGGAGTTTATGGTAATCAGGGTATAGAGTTGATGGCAATCAGGGTATAGAGTTGATGTTAATCAGGGTATGGAGTTGATGGTAATCAGGGTATGGAGCTGATGGCAATCAGGGTATGGAGTTGATGGTAATCAGGGTATGGAGTTGATGGTAATCAGGGTATGGAGCTGATGGTAATCAGGGTATAGAGCTGATGGTAATCAGGGTATGGAGATGATGGTAATCAGGGTATGGAGCTGATGGTAATCAGGGTATAGAGTTGATGGTAATCAGGGTATGGAGATGATGGTAATCAGGGTATAGAGCTGATGGTAATCAGGGTATAGAGCTGATGGTAATCAGGGTATGGAGATGATGGTAATCAGGGTATGGAGCTGATGGTAATCAGGGTATAGAGCTGATGGTAATCAGGGTATGGAGATGATGGTAATCAGGGTATAGAGGTGATAGTAATCAGGGTACAGAGCTGAAGGTAATCAGAGCATATAGAGCTGATGGTAATCAGGGTATGGAGATGATGGTAATCAGGGTATAGAGTTGATGGTAATCAGGGTTTGGAGCTGATGGTAATCAGGGCATATGGAGGTAATGGTAACCATAGAGTATACAGCTGAAAGGTAGGTATAAGTGCTGGAGTCCATTTTAAAATGCTATAAAAATCTACATTAAATAGTGTATGTACCCTAGTAACAGTTATTTTTTTATATAATTAAATTCTAAAAGGATGCTTTATCCATTTATCTCCCATTTAGAGCTGTTTCCATCCTTTGTGTTTATTTTTTATTTCTTGTGTTCATCTCCTGAGTTCTTTCTTCTTTCTCAGTTCATTCATCTGTGTTCCAGATTGAAGGGAGACAGACATAATTTTTCATCTCTGCAGGTTTTTTACTGATGACGCATTTGAGTGTATACATGGAGTTTTTTCTTTGGTTTTGTGTTTCTCAGCTCTTGCTGCACTTGTGGTTGTTTCTGTACCAGCTTGCACGCTAATTTTGTGTTTTTGTTTTTACTTTTTTATTCCTCACTTCATTGTGTCTCCATAAATGTTTATGCTTGCCTTGGAGGCTTGTTTACTTTCATGTCCAAGGGTTGAATTTATAACTCATTCTATTTGATGTCATTGGTGTAACTCCTCTTCCTATCAATCTGGACTGGAACAGATGATAATTTGCATCTTTTACCAAGAGGATGTCTACATCTTGACTTGAAGTGGAACTCCGAATTAAAGGCAAAGAATGTTTTCCCCTCACAGCCATAACATGGAAAATAAATTGAATGATCTCTAAAATTAAACTTGCACAAAACTAAACTGTGTTGTACAAATAAGGAAACACTGTCAAACACAATCAACTGTTTACAAATAAGGAAATACTATTTATTCTTTGTAAGTCAAACCAATGAGGAGTGTGTGTTCCTATTGTCTGGTATGTAATGTGGGCTGATGCACTGCCAAGTGTAGCTTACAGCTCCACTGGCTTGATGCATAATTTTCCATGGTGTCATGCAGTGAGGGATTCAGTCAGCTGGGGTGTCCATGTTTCATTGTCACCAGTGACCATTGCAGGTCATTTGGGCATGCACAATCTTCATGTTTGTGAAATGTCTGCAGATCATGTCTGTGCAAGTTAATGTTGCAGGCTGTGGTGTGAAATAAATGCCAGCTGACAGCATGTATTCAGAAGAAAAGTATGTTCTTGTCTGTCTGCTTCTAAGATTCATAGCAGATGTTGCAGCAATGAGCTGCTGCATTGTGAATATGATTGGGTTTTCCAAAGTTATGTTTTGATGCTTAATTTCAATTTCATTTGGAATATCCATGGCACAAAGCAACCAGTGAAGAAGGCTACATGTCTAGATATTCTACAATGCTCAGGTATCAATATTATGTGGATCAATGAAATCCACATGATGTTAATAGATGTAATATGACTTCAAACAAACACTGTAAAAACAACACATTATTTTTTAACCTTACCAGTTTATTACCAAACTTACCTCCATGAATTCTGTGAAGCAGAACATAAATTGTGTTAAGCAGAGAAACAGCTTTTCACCTGATCTTACCTGATCTCATATATTTCTCAGTTGGAGGCATGCATCGCAGCAGCATAGCAAATTCTGGCCAGTTTATCATCAAAGAAACTCTGAAACCAGCCATGCACTGTATTTGTTTTGGTGCAATGATAAATCATCATAAATAAAATGGAAAATATTGAATATTATAATATATGAATATAAAATATCATCATGAATAATTGATGCATACTTATTTGACAAAACAGGGTTCTGTGATATCTGTATCAAAACTTAATTTAGTCATTCACAGGGCAGTGATTAGTCAAAAGTAATTTGCTATATTTTTACTTTTGCACTGTGAGGTAGGATCATGAAATGAAGAAGAAAGTCTGTCAGATGGGTTAGAGTGAATAAATGCATCTGACATTCTGACTAAAGTAGGTGTGACAAGGGTGTCCTTGAGGATTGGTTAAATGTCATTTAATTCATCCTAAAATCAGATTAGTGTAAATGTTAGTCAGTAAAATTGGGCTTGTACTCATGTTTATCTTGCACTGATCATTCTCCTTCAATGTCAACAGGAGTGCTCTCCTTACGCAGCTCACCTTTTTGACATGGAGGACCCATACACTCCAGTGAGACTCCTCCCTGGCCTCTGTCCTAACTACTGCTCCGAGTTTCACAAGAAGTGCAGCTCAGTGGTCAAGCATCTGACCGATGACCCAATTCTGCGGGACACCTGTGAGACTGACGGCTCCAAATTCTGCCATCTGCTCAACCTGGCCGACCAGGACTACTGCTACCCTAACGTCCTCAAGAGTTCCCTGCTCAACCGCAACCTGGGCCATGTTGTCGAGGACCGCAAGGGCTGTCTGCAGCTGTGCCTGGTGGAAGTGGCTAACGGCCTGCGAAACCCGGTGCTGCTCCTGCACGCCGGTGATGACACCCAGCGCATGTTTGTAGCCGAGCAGCTTGGCTTCGTCTGGGTGTACCTTGCAGACGGCAGCCGGTTGGAGGAGCCCTTCCTGGACCTGAGTGGAGAGGTGCTGACCACACCCTGGTTTGGTGATGAGAGGGGCTTTCTGGGAATGGCCTTCCACCCACATTACCGTGATAATGGACGCTTCTTCATCTACTACTCTGTGTTAGCAGGGGAGAAGGTGGAGAAGGTCCGGATCAGTGAGATGAAGGTGTCCATGCATGATATGAACAAGGCCGATCCTCTCTCTGAGAGGTGAGCTCCCTGTGGTGTCTAGCGTAAATAGGTCTTAGCATACACTGCTGTGTCAGTAGGCAGACAGAAGAAAACTGTTTATTCATTTTGTTCATCATTTTGTTTTTCTCTTTCTACATTATTACAGCTGTGATCACAGTGACGATGGTGGGATTATTACTGTCACCGTAAATACTGAAAATAATATTTATGTCATGATCATTAGCAATTTATTTTAACCCACCAAAGGGGACCAGAATAACTGAAAGAACGTATCTTCACTGAGTTGACTAATCGAATGCTGTGTTTAAGTACCTCTCTAGACATTCATTATACTCCATACTCCCCTAAGAGTATGGAGTATACTCCATCCAATACTCCCCTAAGAATATTATAAAAAGAAGGATGAGGAGTGAAAAATAAAAAAGGTAATACCATGACATAGGCTAGTATCATAGGCTTAATCTCCCAATACCGATACTACAAGGCTCAGCCTTTTTGACCTCCTCTCCTGAGTCTCTCAATACCTGTAGTTCATAGTGATATTTATAGTTCCTTATTGTATTTAAAAAAGGGATAGTATGTTGATTTTGCATCTTTCAATTTATTCTTAGGGTTATTTTAGAAATCGAGGAGCCAGCAGCCAATCACAATGGAGGCCAGCTGCTGTTTGGTGTGGACGGTTACCTTTACATCTTCACTGGGGATGGGGGAAGAGCTGGGGACCCATTTGGAAAGTTTGGGAACGCACAAAACAAGTGAGGTGACACTTGAAAACTGTCAAACATATTTTATGTGGACAGTTGTGAGCGGAAAACACCCAATCAAAATATGCTCAGTCCAGGATTGAACAAGGGACTACATGATAGAATTAGCAGTCTTCTTTAGCTTTTCATTGTATGGAAACCAGGTGACAACATCAGTCATGTGACCTGCACCTATAGTGGATAATTTTTATTTACTCTTATTATTGCTCTTTACAATAAGTATCAACATTTTAAAGATAGCATCTTACCATTTGTATAAAGTCTCTCAAACATGAAAATGCAAAAAAAAAAAAAAAATACATGTGGTGTGCGAAAATTGTATTTAATCCTTTCAGAATGTGCTTTATTGAATAAAATAAACAGCAGTCCAAATTAATTCACCGTTAATTGACATGGCCACTTACATTCAAAAGACTGTAGTTATATAGTCTTGTAATAGTCTTGTAAGAGAGTGATTCATAAGATCGGATTACACCATACTCATAAGCGTGATCACATTATAATAAGTGCATTTAAAATATCCAGGATAATGTAATAAAACCTTCAAATGTATTCCACTTGAGGTCCCTCTATTGCCAGGCTGGTAGAAACGGCAGGTATACTTGAAACCATGCATATCAAGTTGTAAACAAGCCTGAAATGAATGAATAAACATAACACATAAAAAATGCCAGGTAACACAAACTGGTAAAAAACAAGGCCCCAAAAAATGTGCTTCTCATTATCTATTTTGTTTACTAACCAGTGTTAACCTTTCTCTTAAATTTTATGCATTAAATTTCATACAAGTAGCAGTTAGAAGTGGGATGTCATGGTTACGGCGCCGATAAGGAGCTAGAATGGACAACTGCTCCACTGCAGCTTCTCGGCTGTTGCTGAGCGGATCCTCAATCGCCTTCATCAATATTTCACTAATATTTAATATTAGTGAAATATGTCATGCTATCTACAGTGGTTACTGTAGGCTCTATGTGGTTTGATGTTACTTAATGTAAAACAGGTTTTAGCAGTATTAAGCGATGTATTGTATCACATAGCATATATAAAAATGCACCATGTGAAGGACCTTCTATTGCGGGTAGCACTATGGACTGGAGCCGCCCAATTTGATGAATCTCCTTGGACTTGAGTCCATGAAAATAGATTTGTGGGTTTGCCCCTCCCATAAAGTGTCACACAAATCGGGCAATGACTGATTTATGACTTGACTCATGAATTTGAAAATAGAGCCCTGTATCTTTCATGGTTTTCAGCAACTGTCCTGTTATTTACTTAATGTTAATTATTCTGTCCGTAACCTTAAAATTGCAGCCACTGTTTCACTGCTGTTTTTCCTTTTTTGGCATATGCCATCATGATTTTTGATACTTTACCCATTGCCACATCTTTTTCTGTGACAGATGCACTTGCAATTTTGATCACCAACTTGTTTGATCATGTTCAAAATCCATGAGATTTCTCTTGTTCCTTTTAAAGCTCATGTATTACATTATTGATTTTAAAATGTCTTTTATGGCAGAAACATATCGATAATTTGTACTGATGCCCCTTTGATGTGTCCTCTGTTCAGAACTTCTCTCTTAGGGAAAGCCCTGCGCATTGATGTGGAAAAGGGCAGCCAGGAGGGAAAGCCATACCAAATTCCCCAGGATAACCCATTCATCTCAGACCGGGATGCAAGGCCAGAGGTGTATGCCTATGGCCTAAGGAACCCATGGCGTTGTTCAGTGGACCGGGGAGATCCAGTCAGCCAGCAGGGCAGGGGAAGGATCTTCTGTGGGGATGTGGGTCAGAACCGGCATGAGGAAATTGACATCATCGAGAGAGGGGGAAACTACGGCTGGAGAGCAAAGGAAGGGTTTGAGTGTTTCGATGTGAAATTGTGTCACAACTCTTCACTGAGTGAGTGCAGGTGCTTCTAAATATAAAAGTTTTTTGCATGTCATATAATATCATGCATATATTTTATAATGTGAAATGTCATGTACAGTGCCGTGAAAAAGTATTTCCCCTCTTTTTGATTTCCTCTTTTATTGCATATTTCTCTCACTGAATGGTTTCAGAAAATTAATAACATATTAGGGAAACCCAAGCAGACATAAAACTTAGTTTTTACATCATTATTTCATTTTTTTCAATTGAGAAAGTCACCAATTACCCATATCGCCCCTGTGAAAAAGTAATTGCCCCCTTAATTTTGAAACAAATAAATCAACACAGTTATAATAGAAAACTACAACTGAAAATTAGATTCAAGTGATTGAACACAACCAGACTTTATTGCCACCAGCCCTGCTCTGTTTAAGAAACATATGTATTGAACCTTACCATCAGAAATAAGCAGTCACCTCAAAGTTTCCACAGGCACTCAATGCCACAATCAAATGAGATCCCAGAACAACTAAGCTAAAACATTGTCAATGTCCGGAAAGGGTTACCAAGATGTTTCTAAGGCTCTTGGACTATAGAAAACCACAGTGCGCACCATCATCTCCATATGGAAAAGACTTGGAACGGTGGCAAATGTTCCCGTGAGTGATTGATCTGTCAATATTTCTACCAGGGCGTGGCGGCAACTCATCCAGGAAGTCTCTAACGCTCCAAGAAAACTTCTGAAGAACCGCAGTCCTCTCTAGCATCAGCTAAGATCAGTGTCCATGACTCTACAATAAGAAAGTCACTGGGCAAAATTTGGCTTCATGGAAGAGTGGCAAAGCACAAACCACTGTTCTCCATTAAAAACACAAACATTCATTTCATATTTGCTAAAAAGCACCTGGATAATGCGTACATTTGTTGGATAACAATGTATGTACAGATGAGTCAAAGATGGAACTCGTGTGCAAGTGTGCAAATGGAACTTGCGGCAGGCCTCCCTTTCCTCTGTTTTGATCCTCTTGGACCTATCGGCTGCCTTCAACACTGTCAACCACTCCATCCTCCTATCCTCCCTGGCTGCTTTGAGGATCCATGACACTTCCCTTGGCTGGACTGAGTCCTACTTACCCAGTCACTCCTTTCAGGTTGCCTGGGACGGTGCAGTATCAGCACCCTGTCCACTTGCTACAGGAGTACCCTAAGGCTCTGTTCTTGGCCCACCTCTCTTCTCTCTTTATACCCATTCTCTTGGACCTGTCATCTGTCCGTGGCTTGTCCTACCATTATTATGCTGATGACATTCAACTCTATTTCTCATTCTCTCCCTCTGACTGACATGTCTCTGCTCGGATCTCTGCTTGTCTGTGGGATGTTCAGAGCTGGATGGACACCCACCATCTTAAGCTCAAACCAGACAAGTCAGAGCTCCTCTTCTTTCCAGGCCTGTCCTCTCCTTTGCTGGACCTCTCTATCTCCCTGGGTGACACCTTCCTGTCACCATCATCCTGCGCCAAGAACCTCGGAGTGATGATTGACAACAAACTGACCCTCTCCAAGATGATCGCAGCGGTGAGCTGGGCATGCAGATTCTTCCTGAGTATCATCAGGAGAATCCTCCCCTTCCTCACCACCAACTCCACGCAGCTGCTAGTCCAAGCGATGGTGCTCTCCCACCTGGACTACTGCAACTCCCTCCTTGCTGGCCTTCCAGCATCTGTCTGTTCTGGCTCCCTGCTGGTGGAATGATCTTACCTTGGAGGTCAGAACAGCAAATACTCTGTCCACCTTCAAGCACAGACTGAAGACTTAACTGTTCAGGATGCACCTCTCTCCTTCCTTCCCTCCCTAGCTCCCCCACATAGTCATAGTTTTTGCTTGTAGCAACCTAATCTTAAGAATTGTTGATATTACTAATGGTTTTTTGTTTTGTTTCTTTGACAGGTCATCCATAGGGTTTAGTCAATGCAAACCCTCCTGGCACTTGAGACTTTTGTCCCCTCAAGCACTTTAACACCCTTGTCCCGAAAAAAATGCACTTTGAGTTGTAAGTCGCTCTGGATAAGAGCGTCTGCTAAATGCCTATAATGTAATGTAATGTAAGTCCTCCCTTGTCTTGTGAAAAGCAAATATAGCATCAGTGTAAGAACATCATACCTACACTGAAATATACACCGGCGGTGCCGGTGTGATGGTATGGGGATGTTTTAAAGCCTCAGGACCTAGGCAGCTTGTAATCATTGAAGGAAGCATGAATTCTGATGTGTACCAGCAGATTCTTAAGGAGAATATCCAATCATCTGTGTGTGAGCTGAAACATAATTGTGTGATGCAGAAGGACAATGATCCTAAGCACACAAGCAAGCCCAAATCTGAATGACTGAAAAGAAGCAGTATTGCAATGGCCTAGCTGAAGTCCTGCAAAGAAGAGTGGGCCACGACTCCTCCTCAGAGATGTGAGAGGCTCATATAAAATTATCGGAAAAGTTTGGTGGCAGTTTTCGCTGCTAATGGTGGTCTAACCAGATATGCAGTTTAAGGGGGCAAATTACTTTTTCTTGGGAGTGATATGGTTGTACATTAACTTTTTCACAGAAGGAATAAAATTTCAATGTAAAAACATCTGAAACCATTTGGTGCTCCAAATAGACAATAATAGTGAAAATCTAGTGAAAATACTTGCACTGTAGCTATTGTAAGAATGATCTACTTCTAACAACACATTAATTAACTATCCAGCGATTTTATACTAAGTAAATAAATAATTTAAACACATTCAGTGGCTTATCAAGGCTCATAAGAGACAGAGTACTTTGAGGTGCTCAAGCCCGGATATGAAACAGTACTGGATACTTTCTTGGGAGCAGGCAAAATGATAACCATTAATGTCTGTCCTTGTTTTCATTAAATTCTGTTATTTTTTAAATGATTTCTCTTTTAGGAGACATTCTTCCCATTTTTGCATATGACCATCATATGGGGAAGTCTGTTACTGGAGGCTATGTTTACAGAGGATGTGAATCACCCAATCTCAATGGTTTATATCTTTTTGGGGACTTCATGAATGGGTGAGTGCTGTTTTCTGAGACTTAATGAATCTGGAGTTTTGAAAGGTTTCGTCATGTGAGCCATGATATTTTGTGTAGGTGAGTAAGATATATGGAGGTTAGATTATCAGGTGATTTTGTCAACATTTATGGACACCTTAAAGATGAGTCTTCAAAAGAATGGAAGCAGTTATGCAATATTAAATAGCACTTACATTCTATCCACACTTAATAATAGATTTTCAGAAATAATAGATTTTCATACATTTTCAGGGAGAATTCTCTGCGCATTTCTGTTCTCACCTTTCTTATGCGGCCATGCCCGACAATGTAGGAGGGCCCACATAGGAGCATGAGTAATACTAATTCAGCCTGGAAAATGACTGCAACAGAGTCACATTAGGAAGTTCTAAAAGTATGCTGTTAGCAGAGAAAACTTTAATTTTTATTTAACTAAATTAAAAGGATTACTAAATACATACAGTACAATCTACGTGTAAGAGCTGAGTAGTTCAGCTGAATGTAGTTGGATGTTTTATGTTTGAATCAATCAGATTACATTGTTATCTGATTGATCTGGTTAAAATATACTAATGATTGATTTGTCAGAAAAATATTAGTTGTAATACTGATGGGCAATAACATTAAAGTTTCAATCTGCACTTTTGAAGACTAGCAGTAGAATCATTGAACATGATTTATCATGAACTGCAATGCTGGATGTTTTGAATTTTTCACATTCAGCTGTAAGATAGAGTATACAAACATGTAGAGACAGCGACTCCAATAGTCAATGGCGGCAACTACAGAACCAGGAAATGTCATTTTTGCCACCAACAGCCATGGATGGTTGTCTCCTATGTCACAAAGAAAACGTGTAGAAAATGATGTGTTGAACAAGTTACTTGAAAGCCCTCCTCCCCCACCCTTCCCTATTGCTAGCTGAGCTTTCCACTTTGCAAAAATAGTGTATAAACCTTGGGAGCATTGTCTGAGAAAACCCATAGCCTACAAAGACTGCAAACAGCACTGTCAACTGGACTTTTATTGTAAATAAACAAGTATTTGCCTCGTTTAAGTTAAACAACCATTCATTGTCTTGTTCAACTGCAGAGATTAATGCTGAGTTTTTTCCTTGCATATAAAATTCATTATACAGTTTTTCACAATTGTTGACACATGTTCTGTGGCTCATTTCCCCAAACTCTAAACTCAACATGGAAAAATCTCAAGCAAAAGCAAACACTGCATTCAAAAGTGTTTTATCTCTTTCCAAAATGTTTTTTTCATCAAAATGACACACATACACACACACACACACACACACACACACAGCATCATATGAATAGATCTTTCTAACAGCCAATAACACCCTGATGTGCTCAACACAAAACACTACTAGGAATATCTTATCAGCAGGTTTATGCCTTTTGCACTGCAGTGTTACACTGTAGCCGGTTGCAAAAGATTGTTACAGTAATGTATATCTACTCAAATATATATAAACACACACAATTCAATACAGTAAAAAAAACATTTTAACACTTTACATACTCAACAGGAGAAAACCAGGAAAAAACATTCTGTAAGATAAAGGGTTTTCTGTAAAAAAAAAAACAAAAGAAAAAATTAAAGAGGTTCATTTTTCAAAACACTAAAAGACAAAAAAAGCAAAATGTAAGAAAAACAAATTAGCATCCTGCCTCCTATTTGGGTCTGGCCACTGCACCTCACCTACATCACAAGCTATGTTCTCCCTGGCTAAGCAGCAGGGAAAGAATCTTCTGGAGTGACAGATCCAGCCACCGAATGTCCCCACATCAACTCCACCACATGCATCCTCCATTGCCTTGAGAAGAGGCATGCGTGCGAGGGAATGGCAGTCATACACCTTCCATTGCATGAAACTCTTCAATTGGGTTTAGGAATGGGGAGTATGGTATAGAGCTATAGATTACGGAAATATAGAACAATAAATCGTGAACCAGTTCTGGACCAGAGCAGCCTGTTGGAAAATCATATTGTCCCAGATGACAACATACCTGGGCTGCTCTGGTCCATCCCCCTAGAATGAGGTTGCCATGTAATGTGTCCAGGGATGTGATGAGAAGAGCGGTGTTGTAGGGACCAAGGTTGGCATGGCGATGGAGGACGCCTTGCTGGCTAATGGCTTCACATGGGGATATTCCCTCTACACTGTCCAGGAACATTCACAGCGCCATTCTCTCTCTGAAACAGACAACAAGACAATGAGAAATAGACCTAGAACAGTCAATATGGTGAAGCACAATACACTGGATTACAGTACCATAATGTGTCTATACAGTGCTGATGTGACAGTAAATTCACAGTATAGTACTTACATTCATCTATTTTTAGCACTGTTCTGTAACCCTCTCCAAGTTTCGCTCAAATGCCACCCTGTAGACCCGTTTCATTCATGCGCTGTAATACACGGTCCAATGTAGACAAGCCCAGCTGGAGAATATTATTGTGGTGTCTGCAATTATGTGGTTCTGGATTTCTCATGGTCTAATGTATGTTAGCACCATCATGTTCACAATAGCGGCCTCCTGTTCTGGTGTGAACAGCCTGTGTCTCACAGTTCGGCAGAAGATCCAAAAAGATGTTACGATTGGCTACAGTACGCTAAAATTATTTTCTTTTTTCAAATGAAATGACATTACTGTAACATTGGCCAATGATCACTGAGTAACATAGGCCTAGTGATATGCTGGACTGCAGTACACCACAGTATACATACATGAGAGCAGTAGCATAGTGTAGATAGAGGTAACTTATCGACTCTCATTTCTGAATGTACGGATGATGGATGCAACCATGTAGTGGCTAAAATTGGGCTGAACTCTTTGTCCAGCCTCCCTTGTACTCAATCCATGGTTGAGCACATGGTCAACCAATGTGGCAATGACCTCATCTGAGACAGCTGCCTGTCCTCTTCATCTTACTCTTATTCTTACTCTCACTCTCACCCTCACCCCTTGGCCTCTATTGTCCTCCAACACAGGAGAGATCATCTGTGGCCTTTTTATTGTGCTAAAGCTCTGGTTTCTAAGTGAACATTTAAGCAACTAGTGTTTACACCTGTGAGGAGTGGGTGTTGCCAATTGGTAAATAAAGCTGGCGTTGTGATTGGCGTTGCTTTTCAAGGGAACACAAGAAATTTTAATTCGAACAAAATTAATTTCAATGGCAGATAAATGGACAAGTCTCCGACTTTTTTTTATTGGAATATAAAGATGAGTCATTTACTAAATTTGGATAGAAATCAAAAGCATCTCGCCACACTCCTTTCTCTTTGCATGAATTTTAAGATACTGCTGCCATGTGCCTGTAGTTTCTTTATACCAGCAATGTGGTATTTACATCCTTTTTGTTCATTACTTTCCTTTGGTGTTGTTCCAAGCTCCAAGCTGCCTTTTCTATAAAGTTCATTTTTATGTACATCTAATGAGTCTGCAAACATTTATTCTTGCCATTTAAAGCTCTCCCTCCATGATCAACATATTGACTGTGGAAGCTGCACAATTAAGTGATACCTCTATTTTTAGGCGGTTCAATACAAATAAACTACACAGAAACATGCCTTTAGGAATGTCTTTAGAACTGCCATAATCACAGAAGACAAACATATGACTTTTTTGCATTAGTGCCACACAATGAAACACATTTCATAATATAGGTTTACAGTATATGGGTCAGATGAAATGTCTCATTGAATAGGAGTACATATCCAGAGAAGTACATATCCAGATCGTGACTCATTTTCTTAGATTCCTCACAACTCACAATCCTGAACAGGTGAGACTGTGATGGTTTTGCATTCAATTATTACTCTCATTACCTGTTTAAAACCTCAGTCACCTACAACCCCTCTAAAGCTCATGTTCTCTTTCTGACATTTTGTTGCTCTGTAGTTGACTATGACTGCAGGCAGGATTAAGGAAAACAAACCTTTTATTGGAATGCATACATTTTACATGTCACTCTTTCATATAACCATTTATCCAGAACACTGAATTAATTATAAAAAATGTCTGTACATGTTCCAATTAATGACAATAAAACTTATATGAAGTATATAAAACATTTTATGAGATTTTTACCAAATTAGTGATTTATTTGAATTTGTTATAGTATAAGAAGACAAACAAAGTGTGGTTTTCGGCAGTTTTTTTATTATAGAGCTTTGAAAATGAGTTCCGTCATTCAGCTGGTCCTAAAATGCATTAATCAACTTAACAGCTGACAATATACTGCAGTTTCAGGTCGTCACTGCTCCTCATTAAAGACAATCAATTTATTAATCAAATAAAAGCATTTAACTGAGAGCATTTGGAAAATAAACAAAACTACAAAAAAAATATTGTACACATGCAACAAATCGTTTGTACAAATATCCTTTCATTTGCAAAGCATTGAAATTAATCAGAACTATAACAGTCTGCCTTCAGTATAAAGAAACTGAAACTACTCAGGGCAATGTGCAATACTTTCTCATTGTTAGCTTGTTTGGAAAAGAAATCTAGAGCAAACGCTCCTTAATACTAGTTAATATGCACTTGAATAGCTTGTCTGTGACTTTTGTAACACTGATATCAAGAAAATGAAGTCCTTTGAAAGCAAAGTACAGACAACTGACTGAAAGGAGGCCCCTTAGTGAGACAGTCACAGAACTTCTCAGAACTGACACCTGCTATCATAAATGAATTTAGTTATGACATCTACAAGCACTAATCAGTCTCAGCACTGTTACTTACCAACACATACCAGCCACCACCGACGAACAAGTATTCGCCTCAGCAGAACTTTGTAAAACCAGTTACCTTCAGCACCACCACCTAAAAGAAAAAAGTCAGCCCCAGTCCTATCACCTGTTAATACATAGTAGCAAAAATAAAGGAAAAGAATAAGAGGAAATAAAAACATGAAATTATAATACAGCAAAACAAAATCCATTACTAATTGGGGACTTGAAGGAGAGAAGCAGTGAATTCCCCAAGTTAAAAAGGACCTCTTGCCTTTGAGATGTTTAACAGGTATAATAGATCATGGTCCTTAATTTCATATGCTAGGCAAAACTTAACAAGTAAAGGCTTTTCTTTGTAAAAAAAATAAATAAATAAAAATAAGTAAACAATAAAGGTGAAATTGTTTCTTTTACTAATGTACATATTGTATCCAGTCGGCTCATGGCATTGGAGGAAGACAGGGAGTCTGGAAGCTGGTCTGAGAGGAGTGTGGCATGGGAAACAAAACCACCTGTTCCTTCCCTGGACTCATCAATCACCATCACAAATTCATCATCTCCTTTGCTGAAGACCAAGCTGGTGAATGCCCCCTGTCCCCCCCCCCCCCCCCCCCCCCCCCCCCCCCCAAAAGGAAGTAATATGTTTATGTTAAAATATAAACAACTGGTATAATGAATATATGTAATGCTTCAACATATATCAACATTTGCTTTTGTAGGAGAACTGTACTTTATGGCAACCTCATACCCTGGTTCAGTGTCTCCTTTGGCACCATCTAAAAATTCATGGATCCATCCAGGTATTGTTGAGCAAGCTAACGTGATAAACGTTGGTATAAACCCTGAAATAGTGAGCTTAGATATGCCGAATGGCCTGTTCTCATCATAATACGTTCTTATGTCTTTGGTACAGTTAAAAACCATGACTTCCTTTAACTTTGCGATCAACTAAACAATTAGTATTATCAATCTGGAAGAGAACCAAGGATAGCTGATAACATTGCAGCAAATGATACAGCTGACAAAGGCAACTGGAACTGCTTCTTTGTTCCTAATTTGGAGGAGAGAAGAATGTAAAACTGTAAAATGTAAACATTGATGGACATATGCATACATGCAGGAAGCAAAAAATTAAGAGGAGGGGTATAAGTCAAACTGTGTCAGTGTGAGTTGATGAGCTGGCAATGTGGCTGACCAGGGTTCCACCCTAGAGACTGTGGAAAATATCCGTAATGTGGAAATGAGAATAATTTAGTGTAGATTATAATCATGATGCTTTTTAACTTTCTTGTCTAATTTTGTGCTACAGGAGAGCTCCACCACAGGAAAGTGCAGGACCAAAGCCCTTCCTGTGAAGGTGAAGGGAGGAACGGGTTCCGTGTACCCCCCGGGAATGTGAGTAATCATAGCAATGTTCTACACAGTGATACTCAACCGCGGCCTGAAAGTCTCTTATGGCTCTTTCAAGACTCGTTGTGGCTCTTTAAAGTCTTGCTGACATACATCTGTACGCACTTTATTGAATCAACTTTAAGAAATCACCAGCAGAATTCTGCAAGGGTGTGAAAACAGGTATAAACTAAGCTAAAATGGCAAAAAGAAAATGCAAGGAGGAAAATAAGATTCACAGAGGAGCGGTGAGTTTTCCTTAGTCTCCACTGGTGCAGAGAAAATGCATGTGTCTACTCTGTGATAATGTTCTTTCACATTTGAAAAGGCCAGTCTGCAGTGGCATCATGAAACAAAGCACCCGAGGGGTTTTTTACCAATTTTTCCTAAAGGGTGAAAGCTAAAAGCCGAAAAGTTGAGAAGGCTCGAAGAAAATTGCACTAAGCAGAAAAAAACATTTCCTGCACCACTTAGTGATAAGTCAACCAAGGCATCCTATAAATTACACATGAACTAAATTTTCTATGGACTCACAATGGTCTGTTGAAGTGTTGAAGCGAGTAATGGTGGGTTGCCAACTGTTGCAGACTATTTTTGTTTGTTTGGGACTGCCAGTAATTACACTTGTGGTTTGTAATAATTAATATCAGTTGGTGATTATACATTGTATTTTTTACTCTTAACAATATGCGTACCCTTCTTAAATGCATAATGCGTTAAATGCATTTTTGTCAAAGTGGCTTTTGACTTGGAAAGGTTGTGTACCACTGGGGTAATATGGGTAATTGGTGATTTCTCTATTGAATGAATGAAATAAT